>NQII01001185.1:365110-401742 GCA_002778355.1 Clitarchus hookeri | reverse complement strand
GGCCCAAAAAAACCTCTGATTCCGTCTCTAATAGCTTTGCAGTCAACAAAACATTACGGTAGAAGTAGAGTGGTTTACAATGGAGCACTGCAGCCAACTGCACAACATAAATAACACGGTTAAAAAGCAGCACACGCCACGAAAATTGTACGATTTATTTTACATATGAAAAACGAAGATATATATTTTAAAACACTGTAAAATATATTGCTAAAATACACTTACTTAAATACTTAAATTCATTGACAAATATATATTTTAATAACAATTAATCCGTATTTCTATTCTGGATGCTTCAAATCACAATTTTCAAACAAGACTTTCTTTAAGCAATCTTATTATAATATAAATTATTTTTATATACAAAAATGTAGTAAAAATATCTTACATATTTTAAATATTTAATTTTTTATTCACCCATTTTGGGAAGAATTCTATCATTTCTATAACTGAAATAAAAGTATAAAAAATAAATGATTAAAAATATATGTTAGCATAAGTACCATAATTTCCCTTACATACAACCGTTGTTATTATTGTGATTGCCCTACTTGACAAACGTGTTTTTACAAAATGTGCTTTTTAAAGCATTCGGTATCGAAATGCGCTTAAAATTTGTTTGAAAAAGACACTTCGTTCTTTCATATGCAACACAGACCGTATTTCTCTGACAATTTTGGTTGTGTGTGTACTACTTCTTAATGAACTCTGCATGTCGTACAGTCGGGTGCAATGCTCCGTTGAAAGTCACTTTACTTCTGCCTTAAGCACCCGCCTCCTGCACCCCCCTCCCCCGCAAGAATACACATAATTTTCGCCCGCGTAAAATAACATCTGTTTCTTCTCGCCAATAAAGCTGCAACTCGTACCAGCTATTAAAATGTGCAAATACTCATTTGTTTCCCAAGCATAAAATATATTTACGTGGTGAAATGCTTTTTTTTATACCATTACAGTAATTATACCGTGGATGTTGGGATAAGATGATGGTTGGAATGCTCGCTTTAAGAATATGTGTTTTTTAGAAAATTTTGGTAGGGGTTGAAGCCCAGCAACCTAAANGCCCAGCAACCTAATTTTTTTTTTTTTTAAATATTGGAAAGTAAAATTTATTTCTTTAATGTTCCTAACAATCACATTTCATTAAACTATTGTTTGCAAAATGTAAAAAAAAAGTCGGATAAAAATAAAACTAATGCTACACATGTGCACAAGGAACAGACTAAGTCAATAAGTAATCTAAAATTACGTAGGCTACTAAATGAATTCTTCATGTTAATAGTGGTTTTCTTTAAGAGATATAGTAGGTACGTACGCCATTGCAGAAGAAACAAATATTGTTGAACAATAACTTAAGTTATCTTAAAAATTAAAAAATAAATATTTATTCAACGCGTGTTTTATTATGTATCACTGCATTATTTTATAACTTTAACAACAAATACTCTACTGAACGGAATTACAACACAAAAAAACTTTACCAGTAGCATTGACACCCCAACCAAATACGCCATGAAGATAGCCTAACAAGAGCAAGAAACTTCTAGGAAATAAATTTAATAACATGTAGAAACAATTATTACGTTTCTTGCTTCGTTTGTAACGATCGTGTTTTTTAAAACGTGGTAGGACATATTGTAAGAGCGGTAAAATTAGGTCGTGTTCCTTGTCTACTTCTGTGATACTGCGATGAGTAACTGTGTAGGTAGGCCATGTTGATTGTGTACATTGTCACGCAAGCAGCAAAATGCTGTTCTTTTTTAATGCGTTCTAAATATACATATTATTTTAATATACCACCCAAATGCCATCCTTCAAAGTAATTCTTCACTAACGATCCCGTTTTCAGCAAAATGACTGCTCTGTTATCTTGTCCACATTAAACGTGGGGAGCATGAACAATATTTGATTGGTTTACGGTTTTAAATGGTGGTTTAATTGAAGCGACCAGTGTTAAGAGAATGTTGAAATGCAATTCTAGTTGCGAGCATTACCTACGAGACTGCTCTAATCGTGCAAATGCTCGCATTGTATGCTTGGCTCAATACCGCCACACTTCCCAGTCAGTTGGTTCAAACATTGGAACCCACAGGTTGTGAGAGGCGCATTCATTGTAATGAAGCGTACCTGCTCAATGCTAAAGAAGAAGAAAAACTGTGGTGGTAGACAAATATAGTTGAAAAAAGAACTGGTGGGTGGTGAAGCGGCATATATGAATGTTGTGTTTTTTTTTGTAATAAGAAATAGAGCAAACTATTTTCTTGAGACAATTCCATTGTTCGTAATTATGAAAAGTAATAAGAATAACACGTTTTATACGCCTGCATTTACGCTTACAAAAATAAACACAATGCATAAACGCGTCTCGACGACACTATTGGCCATCACTGGATGAATGCTATTAGTACGCTCAGAACGCACTCACTTAATACACTGAAAGCATTCGTGAAAAAAAAACTCTGTCTAGTGGGGCACAAATGCTTGTATTGACCTACCCTTTCCGCCACTGGCTTGTCGACACTAACTACCGAATGCTCGAGTTGCATGATATTGCATCACGTCGTTCTGTTATACAAATCAGTCACAGGCAAAACGAGAATTTCCGGTTCGTCATTTCCTTGGCGTTTCGAAATCACATCTTCGATGGGCAGCAATCAGTAAATCCTGCGAACGTCAACACTATGCTTACTCTGAACCTGGCCGTTTCAAGGGTAATTAGTGAGGTAATAGCACTACTTGGGACAGAAGTGTTTACTGAGACGTAACAGCCTGTTCAGTATTTTAAATCATATCAAGATGCAGTTTGGCATCTCTTAAAAGTACTGCAACCGTTAAATGTGTTAACCGTGCTTGAAAAGTATGTGCAGTAATCCAAGCTGTGGTTCTGCCACGCAATACTCTTTCTTTTTATCCTCCTTGGTTATTACTGGTCATCAGATATCTCATTTACTGTTAACATTCGGCGTACAAATTAATTAACTCTCATATTCGTTGCCAGAACTGTAAAATTTCTGAACTTTCGCTCCTTTTCAAGTAGGCTGGAATCAGTTATTATATTTAAGTTCCGTGCTTTACCATAGTGTTACTACGTTCTGGCTTCTGGATTTCCCAAAACCCGGTGTTCGTGATACTTAACAGCAAAGTTTCGACAGAGATGTTCCAAGTTTAAGGATTTAATGTCACGTCACAGCAGCCAGAATATTCATATTGTGTGACTCCATTCGTTTTATAGAAAAACAACTTCTTTATTATATTGTGAAATACTGTTGTCTACCTGGAGCCGAGAAGCGCCGCAGTGATAAGGGTGACATTGCCATGGGCATCAAGTGCACCATCGCTGCTGCGCGCAAGACACTGAACTGGCATGGTGTCGGTGCAGTGATTGTAACGGTAAAGAAATATATAAGAATTAAATGTAAATAGGAGAGCTTTTATAACGGAGGCTTGTACAACAAGTCTTTGCATTTTTGGAACGAGACCGAATCAACCCATGTTATACACATATGAACATTTATACTTAGAATGACCATTCGAACAACGCTAGAAGTGTGAGTCGGTTTCGAGACGGAACAACGAGAGAGAGGAAGAGAGAGAGAGAGAGCGTTTATATATATTATCTTACCTATTAAATTGCTTAACGAAATAACTCGAGTCTCCTTGAAGTTCACATAAAATATGTCTTCTGAATGGTGGTTATTTCGCATATACATTTAATTAATGCTGATTCTATACTCTATTACTAGGACGTGAATAGAAAATTCTACGTTTTTATAGAGTGTAACATCTGACTGATTTCTACAATTTATGAAATTCCATTTTGAATAGTAACAGGCATAGTTCTGAATCTTGCTATGGAAATTAAATTTAAAATGAATACTGTAAGTGGTTCTCGTAAGCGGTTCTCGTAAGCATTGCATTAAGGAAATTTTCTCAGTTTCGTCCNTGCTGTAAGTGGTTCTCGTAAGCGGTTCTCGTAAGCATTGCATTAAGGAACTTTTCTCAGTTTCGTCCTAAAGAAAAATTAGTGTATGGCTGTCGTTTCTCACACTGGTTGAAACGAGATGGCATGTACAATAAGTGGAGAAACTGGCCGTATAATATGACAAGGAAAACTGTAGGGAGCCGAAATATTGCTACCGACACCAACTACACCTTTCCACACGCAGAATAAAAAAACTCCCATATTTTTCGGAATATTCTAGTCGTTTAGATGATGAAAGCTGCCTCCAGGAATAATACCTTAGAGATGCGTTGGTCGTGCGACCAACGGGAGTCGTGATGGTAATTTCGTTAAGGCTTTTTCCTGATTTATAAGCAATGATAATTTGGTATAGGGAAATACATGTTAATGAAATTAGTTTTTTTTTTTTTTTCGCGTTCCTGTATACGACTCGGGACATTTTGAGCAGAAAAATACGTGCCTATTCAAGCCTTTTGTAACATTGTTGTATAGCCAGTTTCCCGGAAACATCAGAAAACATAATAATAATAATAATAATAAATTACTGAAAAACTAATTGTTATAATTGCGCCGATACAAAACTTGAGAGAGTCAATTTCACACTAAGGTTTTCGTTTCAATATCATACATTCAAAATTGGCTTCAAATAACTGAATTTCATTCTTTGTATTCCCCTATACCGAATTCGCACTGTTTTCAAACCACGCAAAAGCCTTAAGTTAGGAGTTTTGTCTGGCGTTCCAGTACTGATAAGGGTTATTTTTTCCCCTCCAGGACGCCATAGCTAGCCTCGAAAACAGTTGGGCAACGGAAAGGGCGGAGGGCTCTCCGCTCCTTCAGTAATTTGAAAGTTGCACAGGGAAAGTCGTATAATATAATTAGAAGAATCGAGTGGTGGGCGGCAAGGGGTGGCTGCCAGGAAGGTACGCGAGGGTGTGCGGAGAACAGAAAGGGGCAGGACTAATGCAGCTAATGGAGAAATGCCAAAAATCACTTCATACATCCTGCCGGTGTACGTTGGAGGGGGCAGGGGGAGAGCTTCTCCTCTTATAGTGAAAGCCTAGCATCGGTCCGGCTTCTAAGCTAATTGAGCCCTGATTTCCTGGCGAGCCAGTTTCGCCATCAGCGAATTGCAGGGTCGTTCGTCATGCACGCACGCACGCAGAGGCGCGTGTTTGTCCTCCTCAGCCTGGGCTTTTAGCGACGCGGCCAATCAGCGAGCGCGGCGTCGTTCCCTCCCTCGCTTGACCACGGCGGCTGCGGGCCAGTCGCACCAGAAGGAGAAATACGTCGCAAGTGATATTGTTATGAACTGTGATCAGGCCCATGCTGGACAGCCTGCCTGATCATACCGAAGACTAAAGATTAAGTAGATCGACTGTTCGTCTTCTACGCACGTACCCAACATCGACCTACCACAAAGGAACTCAACTGTCAAACTCACCTGGTCAAAAGCGACGAACGTGTTTGATTATATCTTAATTTTCGAACGACAGGCACTTTTATTTTAACAAAATACACTTACCAATTTGAAATTAATCAAATTTTTATACAAATTAGTTTGAGGAAGTATACAATCATCTCAAACCACTTGTTTACTAAATAGTGTTCTAACCTTAAATGCAATCCACGCCGTTTTTGCTAGACGTATAGGCAGAAAAGCAGTTCAGTGTTGGGGCATGGGGACTGGTTGTGCGCAGCCAGCGAGATCGGCCTGTCTCATCTTTCATCTATGGATCACACCTTCAAACATTAATCCAAGACACGAGCCGTTACTGCCGAAATATCTGGCGGAAGGCAAAGCAGAAATCCCCTCCACCGGCCAGTAAACGGGGCCGTAAACTTACACAACGCGCCCGATATAGGACAGCGTAACTATAAGAACGGCTTCTTTGTCACCCGGGCATCGGACCAAGAGGATGTCTGGAGATGAGTGTGTTGTAAATACACAAGCGTTATTACACACGAATGTGTCAGAAAAAAACTAGCTATCACTATGAATCACTTTCTGAAATAAACCCTATTGTTCACAGGTAGCCTTTCGGGCGATGTTCCGGTGACATCGAAAAAGGAACTGTTTGCAGTGTTAAAAGACGGTAAGTTCTACGGCATTTGTAATTTAAAGCGTACTGAAAGACTTCGTGAGTGTCTCATAGACAAATATAATGAACGCGAGCTGGCTGAAGACAAAAGACGTAACTTAAATGTGACATTGAAAAGCTCTGTGTCATAGGTGATTAGGAAATGGAAAGAAAGTTGACAAATATACAAAAGGTTGTATAAAATATCGCTTAGTGGCTTGACTATACATTGTCACTGCCATCTCTGGTGCCGATGTTACGAACTAGCTTTTCAGCCAATTCGCACTTGAAAGATTATGAGAGAATGCTGGGGGCGTAACTCAAATAATGACTCATTAATTCGGTAGTGCAAAACAGTATCTGATGAATTTATTACAATTTACGGTTATACAATTATTATTTATATTAGCATTGACCGGGGGAGCTTTACATTGAATTTAATATTATGTTTATTGTTACTTCACTCACGCCATTTTAAATAACCCTAACCGGAACGTCATCACCTTGTTAATGTTGCCGGAGGCTGATTCTAAGAGACGGTTAGCGACGGCCGGACACCCATCTTCCTGGTCTGCTTGGCTGGTAGGGTCGCCCAAAGGTCTAATGATGAATGACGACAACAAGACGGTTAACGACGGCCTATATCAAGCGCGTGGTTCTGCGGCCGCGCTCAGTGACCGGTGGAGGGGATTTCTGCAACTGTCGACGACCAAATGAAGGCGTTGCACTCCCGCTCGTTTATGTTTGAAGGTGTGATCAGGCAAGCCGTTCAGCTAAGGCCTGACCACACCGTAACACCGAGTACTCAATATTCAGCTGAAAATGCGACAAACAAACGAGGCAGGCCAAAACAAATGTTTGCAGAAGGTTGTGAACGAACGAAGGCTCGCCACGTCAGCCATCTCGTGTCTGGAATAGAACATGGAAAATTTGCATTTGCCACACAGGAGAGCGTAATCAAGAGCGGTAAACGGATGGCTGCTGATGTCATGAGACTTGCAACACAATCATCTCCACGGAGTTTGAAGAAGTCCTTGACCCTATCGTTGATTCAGATCTTGGGAAGGAAATTTATTTAAATATTCAGAGTGGTGCCAAGATCAGAGATGCAAACATACGTATATCCACCATACAATGTTATTTCACAGGTAAATACACAATGATATCCAGCAAATATAGTTGTCAATGAAAATGAAGCCTATTGCCTATTACAATAATTGCTTGATCACACAGTCAATAGTTTATATGAGGTGCATTCCGACATTCTGGAGCAGCGCCTACCCGAAAATATACACGCAATTGACATGCATTATAAATGGTGCTAGGATGGAAGTAGTGGGCATAGTATATTCAAGCAATATCTCTACAACAACGACAAATACGGAGATGCAGAGATTATACTGTGTACATTGGTTCCTTTGGAAATGTCATGTATGGAAAGAGTTGCGAAAATGATTTTATGGTGCAATCTCATTAAGTCCAGTACGAAATATTATCGGCCCATAAGCTTCAGACTGAAAAAAGACAGTGAAAAGAATATGAAGTAGGAATTTTTAAGTGTTGAGGCACATATACTATACACACGTCGCAGTAAAAATATTTTTTTGGTGACGTAAATTTTAAGTTCATACGTGGTGCGATGAAGTGGAGTGGAACTAAACGAGACAAGCCACTCTTTTTCTAGATGTTTTTTTTCCAGCCGCGTTTGGTGGGCCACGATGACTGTTGTGAACCCAGCTGGAAAAGAGACGAACAGTGTGCGTGAGGTCACCATGGCAATGTAAACATGAAACTAAAGCAGTCGTAGCCGGAGGCAGGAAAATAAAAAAAGAAGGACGGAACCCATTACCAAGCCTCGTCAAGACTCGAACAAAATACGACAAAGTGGCATGTGAGGATACTTGGCAGAAATGACTTACGTAACAACCTAGAATGAAGTTGTAATTAACAGATTGCAACCGACCAATGGAAACCTTCAGTGGGAGACGATTGCTGTTACCTGACGTAAGCCAACTTAGTGGACCAAAAAAGGAATTTGATAGCTACAGATCACTGTACACTAAAACTAGTTACAATATATCAGGCACATTTAGTAGCTATAACACAATGGGGGGCGCCCGTATATAACCACTCCGGGTATAAAAAGTGAGCGAGACACCGATAGCGCTACGCAACGTAACGAACATTAATAGGCATTCAAGAATACTAAAAGTTTATACTACGATTGAGGGCATATATCTTTAAATAAACAATAGGAACGTAATAAAAAACCTTAACGGAAAACAGTAAACGAGTTGAAAGGTCGAAAATGGACCTCATTGTAGCAGTGAAATAAAAATTTCATAGTGGTCGAAATCACTTGAGTTAAATAACGCACCAAAACTCACACAGAATGGTAGTTTAGAGACCAGAAGTGAGCATCATGCCAATAGCTCATTATCATCATTATATGAAAAAAGTGGCTTAGAAGCCCACAAGAAAATATAAATGATGCAAATTAAAAATAAAGTAACGAGGCAAACGATAATGTGAGATGCCTTGCTATGGGAATCGCCATAGATATAAAACATTAAAGGAACTTAAACTGAAAATAAAAGCGAGGAAACCACAGGAAGAGTCTTCGTTTCAGCGGGAAAAGTCAAAGATACATGGAATGCGGGCTTCAGAGTGCTTGGCCTGTCAGGTGGTTTGCAATACAGCCAGACTCTTAACTGGACAATGCGGGTCCAGTCTCAGCCGTAGTAGGAATTTCCTACTCGAGCTCCTGGACTTCTTGTGTTACCCTAGTCTGTAATTCTCCGAAATAACTGAACTGTGCATTAGGTTTCTGTGCTTCAACTGTCATCATTAAGGCACTAGTGCCGGACCAACTCTCCAAATAATGTTTGCAATATGCCATAGGTCTTTAAAGTTACATTCAGCTGTTTTATACCGGATGTTCTTGAACAATAGATAATGAACACCAGAGTGGGGTAGATAAGTACAAATGGAGCATATTTTATCAAGAAAACAATAGTCTAACGTCCATAGTTAACCTGCTAATGGCAGTGGAATTGTGCAGGGGTGGGTATGCAACCTTGTTAACGTGGCATTGTAACCAGCCTGTACGCAGGTCTGCGTGCCTGATTACACCGCTCGGTACGGCACGGTCACAGTGACGTGTTACCGGAATACTTGGAGGAAGTTCCTTCAGATGCTCGTGAGACGATGTGGTTTCAGCAGGACGGGGCCCCGCCTCATTTCGCCATTGCGGTTCGCCGGCACCTCGACATGCACTTTCCGAACCGGTGGATAGGTAGGAGAGGCCCCATAGCATGGTCACCACGCTCACCTGACATCACACCACATGATTTCTGGCTGTGGGGGCACATCAAATCGATGGTGTATGCCACACCACTTGACATGAGGGATGAGCTCATTACGCAGGAAACCTTTGCACGTGTGCGTCGCAACATGCCTCAGCGCTGCACCGCCTGTGTGGCCGACGGTGGCGGATAGTTTGAACAGAGGCTTTGAACAGACACTCTGTCCCCATGCCTTCAGCCCAAATGTGTAAGTAAAGTGTCATTTCATTGCACTTCCTGTAGTATAGTTATTGTGATTGCGTACTCGCCGCTGCACATCTGCCACTGCCATTAGCGTGTTAACTATGGACGTTCGACTCGTGATTCCTTGATGAAATGTGCTCCATTTGGGTTTATCTACCCCACTTTGGTGTTTATTGTAATTTTTTCGGTCACACATGGCAGAACATCGGCCCTCCGGGACTTTAATTTACTGTTATCGACTTTAATTAATGCCAAAGAATTTTTAAACTTGTTAAGATTTTTAAATTTTATAAAAATGCAAATAACACTTTAAGAATGGGCCCAGGAACCGGATGGAAGGTCCAGATGTTTGGCCACTACGATCCTATAGAAATGTCAGTGTTATGATCATATTGTACATTTATTTTTCCTCTTTTCCCCAATTGAAGTTAGATGAAATCATTAAAATAATTTAACTAGCATGTTTATGTTTCCACGAAGATACAATGGTAAGCTGTCGCTAAGAGACGTGACCGTCTCTTTAACTTGTCGTTAACACAGTGTTCTTTGTATAATATTAAATCTATAAAATATGAATTTTTTTTTTCCTTAAAAACGCGCAATGCAGCACGTGTGCTAGTTTGTTGGGCGTTTCATATAAAAAATACTGGGGTTTATTTCAAATCATTATTGGTATGCTTCCTCGCTAGCGATAACTGCGAACAAAGACGTTGTCATACAAGAATGTCGGCTGATCAAACTGCTTGCATCAGGGCAGAGAAGGCAACGAACTGGGATGACAAACTATTGCAGGATAAATTTTTACCTTCAGATCAAAATGTGTCTATAAAAAAATCCCATTTTCATTGATCTGGCCATTAACAATAAAATAACTGAAGTCACAACTTTTTTAACCAGTCTTGTTCAAGAATGTAGACTGAAAAATATGGGAGGCAAAGGGGCTGGAGTAAATAAATCAAGATAACTTCGCTCTCATATAAAGCAAAAACCTCATAATTAAATAAACCTACTTATAGAATGTATCAGTGGGCATTATAAATTATAGTAATCAAATGCTATTCGTGGTCGAAGTACTACTGTTAGGTTCTCCGAAGTTTCACAGTAATGTTATTCAAAAGGCATTTCGGTCCCGGACAGTTTCATGACAGTGAGCAGAAGCTATAACAAAGACAATATTTCCCAGAAGGCTACATGTTTCCACAGCCAGGTTTACTCAGACTAATTGGTTTTGGCCAGTGCCGTGTCTCTAGGCCTTCATAGCCCTGGCCATGTGACTACTGGTTCCTGGTAAACGTTTCTTTCAATTATTTACAGAAAGAGGCATTTTATTTCCCTTATACAAGCATGGCCGGGAGAAGGAACGGCATGCTCCACAAATTGGAATGAAATATTCATCCGTTATTGTTCCGTTGTTGAAGTTCCGGGAAACGACTCTCCGGTCTCCTTTACCGCGTCCGCACGAAACAAGAAATTATATCAGTAAGGTTTTAAGTTTTATACCAACTAATTCTTTAAAGGTTTATTACCTTTATATCCAATTGTTTCAGTCTGTTGTAAAAATACGTGACAGGAATGTTTATTTATAATTTTTTCTGGTCATGTGTTAGTAAGAAAATATTCATACCGGAATTACTTGACAGTCAATAAGTGAAAGATGCCTTAATATAATAGTTAATTCGTGTAAATTATTTTAAATTAGATTATTTATAATGCAAAGTTTTACAAAGCTGCACCAAAATTACGAATCGGTGAAACAGCATTGCGACAACTGTCCCATTTAGAGTTTTGTGTGTGCTACTCGCCTAAGAGTTGTTGAAATAGTATGTTTTGAAATTTATGCTTCGAATTTTCGGAAATACAGGGGTTAAGGATAGTAACACAATGCGAGCATCTTCGTTAGTTTGAACATGGAGATTAACAGTCCGTCTTTTTAAAACAAACTACGCCAAAGTTAATTTTTAAATGTAACACTTTTAATACGCGGTTTAACACAGAATTACATCTCCTGTGACGTTGCCAACTTAACTGTGCGTGCTCTGGTCAGTATTTATGTTAACATATGTGTAGGTAGGAGCAGGGACACTTTTGGAAAGTAGTTTTCGGATAGTCTATTCGCGGTATGCTCACACTTTTTGAATCAAATCTTTGAATAATCATTTCACGTCTGCCGTGTTTGGTTGTTTCCTAAATATTTTATGTACCGCAAGCGTTTTATGCTTCTGTTAACATAGAAGTATCTCATTTTTTTGTTATGTTTAACTTTTTCTTGTACTTGATCTATTATAATATGTTAGTCATAATAATATGAACAAACAAAGGTAAGACAAGTGGTGTACTGGTAATGCCTAGTATGAAATAGCTGCCAAGAAAATTATTACTAAGCTAAGTGCGCACGAATGCGGTGATTTGTGCCTTTGGTGTATTGTTATTGATTTAGTTGAGCTTTGTTTACATGAGGCGGAGAAATAGCCTGGAAGTAGAACCTCATCAGGGGCTCAGAAAAGGTTGAAAGAACCATGACTAGACTATACACAGATAAACGCAAACCAGCTGTAGCATGCAAGCCGTTATACAGAAGGACTCTCGGCAAGGGTGATGTCAAAAAAGAGCAGTTTTTTGAAAGTTTGAATATTTTAGATTTAGGAACGAGATTCTGTCAATTTTATTAGGAAATCAGTGGTATTGATGTGGCCAAGTATATTTGTCCAGCAAACGACGAAGGCACTATATCATTACTCACTTTCTTAACGCACTTTGCGTTTAACAGTGATGATATATATTCTATTCACGGTAAAGTGAGCACTTTTGAAAGCCCTCTCATTTGGAATAATAGCCAATAAATATTTTTATTTTAGCCTTAGACCTTAACTTCCTAGTGCGGTGGAATATTCACACTGTCTTTATTACTTACAAGGAATATTTATTTAAAAAGGTGGTTTAAGGATAATAAATGGCTTAAAGGAAAACTTAACTAGGGCCTCAAAAGTGCTCACTTTACTGTGATTCACTGAAATAATAATAGGACGAGAGATTGAAACTTTTTCGCGATCTTGTAATTAAAAAACGATTATTGCTGTGGTAAGTAAACTATTTATCGCATTTATTTAAAAACTTTCCAGCGAATAAATTCAGCCTGGAAGTTTTTTGGGTTAATTCTAATACTAGTGCTTATAAAAAATATGCTTTTCTTTATTTTTGTTGCATTTTTTCATTCAGTTTAACTAAAAAATAAAATATCACTCTTAACGTTAAAGAACTTGTAAATACGTTTTATTGTTTCCAAGTCAGGGTCCATCTCATCCTTACTGATTAAGAAGTGATTTCTGAGAAGTGAGTTCTGAGAGGTGACTTAGAACAGGCACTGAGTTCGGCTTACTTCTTGTTACGAACGAGAAGAGGATGTACGAACGCAAACAGTTTTCTGTCATGTGTTGTCGTTTAATTGTTTTCCAGTTCCCTTCGGGTTGATGTTCCCCTTTTCTCCTCTTTCGTAAGTAGCAACGAGTTTTTATTTTCTTTGAGTCAGTCTTGTTAATTACGGTTCAGTTGGGCAGTTTCAGAGAATGAAATTATGAACATGGTGGCATAAGTTACTACGAATTACTTTATCTGTACAAACTGTAATACTATTATTACTAATTTACCTATAAAGGAGGAACACTGTATTGGATCTATTACTACCCTCATACCAACTTAAGAAGTTCTGGCATCTGTCATAATTATGCAAAATTATTAGTTTTACGCAATGTTGTCAAAGTTAAGATAAATACCACATCGATTTGATTTAATATTTCGTTATCTTAAAACACACGATTTTAAAATCCCGTGATGATATAATGACAATATATATATGAATCTAAAATAATAACTTGAGATCAACCACGTTGTCACTGTTGCTGGTAAAAATAGTAAATGAAACTAAGGATTAGCAGTGAATATGCAACGTTTCTAATATAGAGGTGAAAGCAATACATCAATTCTTCGCTGCAATCCATTCATGGTTACTTCCAACTTTTCTGAAGCCCTGCTAAAATTATACTTCCAGGATATTCCTCCGCCCTCTCTATGCAAACAAAGCTTACTCTAGTCTAGAACATTACACCAATGGGACAACGCACCGCATTCGTCCGCATTCAGTTTAATCATATTTTGCATGATAACTATTTCTTACTAGGCGATTTCAATAAAATTATTTCCTAGCGGTTTTTATTTATATCTATTATAAATGAAGAAAAATAATTCATCGAATATAAGGAAAAATTCTGATCAATTAAAAATAAGATACTTTTACGTTAACAGAAATAAAAAAACGCTTGTGATGCATGACATATTTACGAAAGAACGTCGTACATGGGGCGATGTTTCAAAGATTTGATTCAAAAGTGCGAAGAAACCGCGTACAGACTATAGTATTGCCAGCTATACAAATGGGAGTGATGAGGTGCTTTATGAGAGAGCAGTGTCAGAAGCGATAACCTCCAGTTGGGCGAGTTGACAAGAAGGGAAAAGTATAGAAAGTACAAAAGGGAAGTCGCGGGTGCCCGGGTCGCGGAGGGCCTGTCATCCCGGGCTATACACGTACATGTACGCCCTCCGAAGCTGTTGTGCGACCACGCCCACATTGTAACAAACATCTCTCCATCCTTCCCCTCCGCCGGCACTCTCTCTCGCCACCATCAGCGTACCTCGGAGAAGAGGATGCAATTAAGCCGGTTCAACTTTCCATTCCCAAATTGGCAATTTGTATTACTGCTGCAGGAATTCCTGTTGTTGGCCGAGCTGCAAAGAAGCGAGGGCGCACGAGAGGTAGTCAGGCTAGGAGGGCGGCTGTAGGGAAAGATGAGAATGGATGGAGGGGGGAGGGGGGAGCTACGGAGTCTGCGCTGGAGTGGAGAGAGAGATTTAGGTGGCTCTTACCACCGAGGCCTTGAGACTCGATGAGTGTGGAGCAGCGCCGGAATGCAATGCCGGGGGAAACGGGAGATGCCCGAGAAAAACTGTGATCAGCGGCATCGTCCGGCGCGATTCCCACTTGCGAAAAAAACTGGGAGCAACCCCGCCGGTAATCGAACCCGGTTCGCCTTGGTGCTAGGCGAGTAGTCTGACCACTACACCACCGCGCCCCGTCTGCGCTGGAGCTCGACCCCTGTTTCAAGACGTCGCGAGGACAGGTGCTCGTAGAAGCTGTCGGCTGCTCACTTCCCTAGACTGTCTTGAAGAGAATTTATCCCTGCCATTTAAAATTTTTTTCTCCTCGCTACAACCCGATGGTACATGTTCAATATTTAGTTTTATTGAACGACAAACCACAGGCTGTTGTTTAAGACAGTTTCTGAAGTCGGTATTATTTCATTAGTTGCCCACAAAAAAAAATCGCAAACTTCTCGTCAATTGGGGACCGCGGTGGTTGAGCGGTTAGACTGCTCTATTCCCACCAAGGCGAACCAGGTTCAATCCCCGGCCGGATCACTCCGGATTTTCGCAAGTGGGAATCGTGCCGAACGATGTCTCTGGTAGGCGGGTTTTCTTGGGTATCTCCCATTTTCCCCTCACATTCCCATGCTGCTCTATTTCCATCTCATTTCACCCATATAGGCTCTTAACCTCTTGTTAAGAGCCACCCAAATCTCTCAACTATAACTCCAAAAATTCTCGGCAACTGCAAGTAGGAAAATTACGTGTAAGGATTCAAGACATTCTGATGATTTATGGTGCTGAAAACTTCAATACATAAATATATCCAAAAACGTGATCACATATATTCCTTGATTGGTAATTAAATATGTGAACGCCGACACAGAATCAGTAGATAATCATATGTTGCAGTTTGCACTGTTGTATCAAAGCGGAACATTAATTAATTTTGGTCAATAACTGCACGAGGGTTGGGACCACCTACGTTGAAAGGTTGCGTGATCTGTGATGTCTGTTCCCCGCAGAGTCAGCAGTAAGCCTAGCACCGTGATAAAAAAAAAACAGTCTGGCAGGTTATGTAGAAATAAATAAATGACATAAGTACATAATAAGTGCACACACGCAGTTTATGAAGGGGTCGTCATCTTTCCCCGCTAGGAGAACTGGCGCGTCTGATTCTGTCCTTCCAAAAACCATATGGTGTTGAGAAGGCACGACAAAAACTCTCGAGGATTGTATGTATGCTTCAAAGTGATCATTTTGCCACAGTCAACAGGCGTTCACTTTGCATTCCGAGCAGCTGCATCCATAGCGTCCGAAATATTTTAAGACAGGTTTTCGCACCGGCCTGGTTTTTCTGAGGACTATAATGAACGAGTCCCATAGTCAGAGAAGTCGCAATTTTCTTACCAATGACACTCCACATTGTCTGAGACTTGTGCCTATCTCACTCCATGGCAACAACTGAGTTTTTATGTAGCACAGTTTTGCACCTTGAATCAACGTTCCTAAATATATTACTTTAAATGGATAAAAGAGAAGTTTTAGGGAATGGAACTACTAAAAAGTCATACAAACAAATATAATATAACAATAGATGATTTTACGGATTCAATATTTATGATATATGTTTCTAATCCGGCGTGAGTGAGTGAAGAGATTTGGCCGGCTCTTAACAGCGAAGTTTTGAGAGCCAATGAGGATGATTGAGGTGAGTAAGGAGCGGCGCTGGAATGAGGGGTGGGGGGAACGGGAGATCCCCGAGAAAACCCGTCGACCAGCGGCATCGTCCGGCACGATTCCCACATACGAAAATCCGGGATGACCCGGCCGGAGATTGAACCCGGTTCGCCTTTGTAGAAGGCGAGTGGGCTAACTGCTCAGCCACCGCGGCCCCTTAAATTCTGAGGCAAATCACACATCGTACAAGAGGGTTCGCGTCCTCAAAACAGCAAATTTAGTGTTTTTGGATGCACAAATAAGAAAAACTATATCACCTACCAAAGTAATTCACATTAAAATAAGATACTATGATTTCCTTCAAGAAATATTAAAAATAGCACTATGAAACTTTTTCGCAATTTTTGAATTATGATTATAATATGACAACTTTTTCATATTTTTAATTAGTAAAATTTGTGATTTTTCAAAATAATTTTTTAAAATAATGCGTTCAAATGAATTATGACGCGACCTTTGAGTTACCGTTGTTAAATTTTCTGTGAATGTTTTTTTTTGTACGCCTCAAAAACACTCCAATTATGGTTTTGACATGGCATGATGCAAAAACAAAATGCTACTTCAAATTTTTTTTTTTGGAATGAGAAGTACTTACAAGTAATGCCTGCAAGTGGAATGGCATTTCGTACAAATATATTTTTGGTGATGATCAGCCTAGTGTTCTGTTTCCAAAGTTTGGGTCGTGGCATGTTACCAATATCACGTCGCGAAGGCAGGGCGACGGAAACATTTTCCAAAAGCCCATCAAGCACAGATACATCCAAAGAACATCTGACGGATATCACTCTCGGACATTCTGGATAGCCAAGGATATCCACGAGTAGCAAAGTTACATTCAAAATACTACCAAAATATATCCAAATGTCCGCCCAATATCCAAAATTTGACATATATTGTGAATATTCTACATACATCTTTAGATGTAGCCACTTATTTTAAGTAATGGCCATTGGTGGTTTTGTAACATCTAATGGATATCCAGTATATGGTACAAACTGGTATCTACTACTGGATATCCAAGGGATATACATTAGAGTTTCACTGTAGGACTTGGATGACTTTTAGATATTGTGTATATAATTATGATATCCGGTGGATACCCTGTGCTATGTGGGAGTTTTTTTTCCGAAAGAGTCAAACTGTGTCAAGTTGGGCTACTAGTGGTTTCTAACATGGCGGTCGAGTCAGGTGTAGCATTTCTGTGCATGAATGGTCAAAGTATTTGTGGGACACACCCACGAACAATGAGCAAAAACGCCAGCAAAAATACAGCTTAAAATTAGCAAAAATTTGACTTAAATGGCAAAGATCGAAAAGTTAACTAAGAATAGGATCACATTAATGAAGCTAATCTTAGATCAGTAATTTGGAATATTCTGAACCGTAAATATTACAGTGAAATGTGTGCATACAGCTAAGTCGCACATTCTTTCATTTAAATATGTGTCTATGAAACTTCGACATCCCACAATCACTTAACCTCGTTGTTGCCCCGAAAATCTCACAGAATCGCACACGCTCGTTTAAGAACCGTCATTTTTCAGGCAAATTTCACTTGGAAAAATGGTGTAGCATAGCGGTGAAGCCAGAGTGTATTGTCCAGCCACGAACTTCAACAAGAGTTTCTTGGTGTTCAGTAGAGGACACAATGAACATGTCACACAGAAATTGTCCACTGAAGTTAAGATTTACTTATTTATTGTCACACTATGCTCTAATCTTCTTCTGATGTTATTGTTACGTCAGCAGAACTGAAATAGCAAAACAGTTTAAATTTCTTCACTACAATCTAACAAATTGAAATACGTTTCCTCGGGCAAACAGCAAATGACTTTTAAAACAGCAAATGTACAATATTGTTTTTGAAAAGATCAAGGGAAATTTTTACTTAATTTTGAATACAATATTTAAATCTGCGAAGGGTAAGTAAAAAAAAAAAAAGGTAATACAACTGTTGAGGTTTAATGAATAAAGGCCTTTTAATAAACGAAATGTTTTATTATACTTTAACAGGAAAACTGATACAACAATGTTGACCATCATATATTTATCAACTAGAAAAAAACAAAACACTACACAGTGTTGCCAACAACTTAAAACTGAAGTTACCAAATAATAATTATTACATTGCCATATTTTAACACCCCCTCTCAATGTAATACAGTTCTATCTTATATCTTATCTGATACAATTATATCTTATTTCTAAGTTTGAATACAACACTTATTTAAACATCTTACAAATAATTCTTGACTTAAAGCCTTAGTGAGTATGTCGCTGGTTGTTCACTAGTTTTCACATAATGAAGGCAGATCTTATTATCTTTAATCAAATCCTTTATGAAGTGATATCGTATATCAATATGTTTGAGGCGCTTAACAGTGTCTGTGCCTGCAATAAAAATGGCTGACTGGTTGTCACAATACATACTTACTGGACATACATTTGAGTAACCAAAATCACTTAACAAGTTTATCAGCCAACAGGCTTCGCTTCCTGCCATACTCACTGCAACATACTCAGCCTCAGTTGACGACAGACTGACTGATACTTGTTTCTTCGAGCACCAAGAAATCAAACAATTGGAAAACTTAAATAAATAGCCGGTGGTAGACTTTCTGTCTTTGAGATCACCTCCCCAATCAGCATCACAATATCCCTCTAGGACATTATCTTCACACTTGAAAACTAACATATAATTTAGTGTATTCTTGACATACCGCAGGACTCTTTTTAATGCAGTTACTAACATATAATTTGAATATGTTTGAAATCTTCTCAACATTGAGACAGTAAAACATAAATCAGGCCTAGTACTTGACACTGCATACATAAGGCATCCTATAACTTCTCTACAATATTTTTCAATATTCTCATCATTACTTTTATTACAATTTTCAAGTATTTTAACATTAAAGTTTGGGTCAATAGGAGTTGACATAGGTTTACAGTTTTCCATATTAAACCTTTTAAGTACATTTTCTAGGTAATTTCTTTGGCTTAATTCAGTAATCCCCGTTTCTAGATTTTGGTTAACATTTATACTCAAAAAATTGGTTACTAAACCTAGATCCTTCATCTTAAATTCTTTGTTTAGGACACTTTTAAACTGAACAATTTTCTCCTCATTTGTACCAAATATTAACAAGTCATCAACATATAGCAAAACAAACATTTTATCTTTACCATTGCACCTTTTGTACAAGCATGAATCACTTTTTGAACTAACAAAGCCTTCTCCTGTTATAATAGAATTAAATTTATTATTCCAGGATTTTGGTGAACTTTTCAGACCATATAGAGACTTGTTTAATTTTGCAATATTATTATTACCCGAATAAGCCCCTTCCGGCAAACGAATAAATACATTTTCATTTATTTCTCCATACAAAAATGCTCCCGTTACGTCCATTTGATAGATTGGCAATTTTAATTTGGTTGCTATAGCAACAAAAAGTCTAAATGTAGGTAATTTTGCAACTGGAGCATAGATGTCATTCAGATCTAATACATCATCCTGTTCAAACCCTCGGGCAACTAATCTAGCTTTATACTGTTGAACATTATTTATTGTCTTTACTTTAAAAACCCATTTACTACTCACTATTTTCTCTTTTGCTGGTGCTTCACATAAATCCCAAGTGTTGTTCTCTTTCAGTGTCTCCAGTTCTCTATTGATAGCTTCACTCCATTTACAAGCATCCTTTCTTTTCATTGCTTCCTTGTAAGTCACTGGATTATCATCTTCGCTGTAGATGTTGTTGCATTGATAAAATTCGGTCTGTTTCCTTACACGCTTGCTTCGTTCATTTCCATTTTGTAATGGTGTGATTACGCTTTCTTCTTCACTTGTACATGGTTCATATTCACTTCCAGATTCATTTTGAGTTATTAAGCTTTCATTCATGTTAACCAGAGTTTCTTGTAAGTCTTGGTTTCCATCAACTTTATCTACTATTTGTTTCAACTCGTTCTCCAAATCAAGTGTAACTTGGGGTTCTTCCCTTCCTTCTTGTTTCTGTTCTAAGAAAACAATATCACGCTTTGTCTCTACAGTATTTTTCTGTGGGAAGTATATCCGGTAACCCTTGGTATCTTCGCCATATCCGACCATCAATCCCTTGTCTCCTTTGCTATCCCATTTTCTTCGTCTTTCTTTTGGAATGTGTACATACACCGGTGTGCCGAAGACTTTTAATTGTTGAATATCGAAACTTTTATTGGTCCATACCTCATATGGTGTTTTTCCTTCAACTTTACTCTTACCCGTTCTGTTCAGAGTAAATGCAGCAGTATGTACCGCTTCTGCCCATAGTTTCTTAGGTAAACTCTTTGCATGTAAAATTGTTCTTGCCGCTTCAACCAAAGTTCGGTTCTCTCTTTCGGCCTTTCCGTTTTGTTCCGGAGTATATGGTACTGTAGTTTGATGTGTTATGCCACGTTTTGAGAACATTTCACTCACTTCTTTATTCACAAATTCCAGCCCATTATCACTTCTGAACAATTTTACTTTGTTCCCAGTTAAAATCTCCGCCTTATTAATGAAATCTTCTATGCAGTTCTTCACCTGATGCTTATTTTTAATGAAATAGACACTTCTATAATTTGAGAAGTCGTCCTTTAACACTACGAAATACCTCGACCCGCCGACAGATACCTCCTCCATGGGACCGCACGTGTCCGCATGGATTAATTCACATGCTTTAGAAGTACCATTTTCGCTGTTATGAAAAGGTAATCGATGAATTTTTCCCTTCAAGCAGCTTTCACAGGTTGGAGCAGACGTTTGTTTCACATTTATTTTCCTTGTGGCAAGTATTTTCTTCACATAATCGAAGTTTTGATGAGCCAATTTTTCGTGCCACACATTTAAATCATCGTTTGTAGTACTAGCTACGCTCGCAATATCATTTTCATATCGGAAATCCATATAATACGAGCTCCCAATTCGGTTTGCAACCGCCAAAACTTCTTTGTTTTTATAAAATTTACATGAGCTGTCACTTGTCATTATGACATAACCTTTGTCAGTCGCACAATTCATAGAGAAAAGGTTCGTTTTCAGTTCGGGAACGTAAAGAACGTTGTCTATGTTTGTGTTGATCCATTCGTTCCCATTGTGCACTTTTACCGCCATCTGCCCACAGCCTAACACACTAATCGCTTGCCCATTGCCGAGAATCACAGATTTCTGTGAAACAATTTGAAATGATGAAAATAACGCGCGATTGTTACACATATGTTCACTGGCCCCAGAGTCAACCAGCCATTTTGACTCTTGATAATGTTCATATTCTGCGTTTGACACGACAAATGCATTACTTTCCTTACTGCCCCTGTACTTCCTAAAGCGACACTGTGCCTTATAATGTCCGAACTTTCCGCAATAAAAACACTTATTACTGTTACTGTTATTGTCTTGTAATTCACTGTTATTCACTTTGCTTCTGCATTCGCTTTGGAAATGCCCCAGTCTGTTGCATTTGTGACACTTTATGTTTCTTCTATTTTTAACAAAGAATGCAGATGAAGCTTGTTGAGACGCTTCACCCTTCTCCTGCACCCTTTCTTCTTCCACCAGAAGCCTGGCTATCAGATTATCCAGGGTTTGTTTATCGTCTGGCGCCGACTCCCACGCCGACACAAAGTGTTTGTACTCATCTGGCAACGACATTAGTACCTTTGTAATAACTAACTTGTTTGATATTTCCTCTCCCATTTGCTTAAGCTGATTTTGCAGCTCCTGTATTTTTGACAAAAATACTGACATCTCAGTTCCTTTTTCAAACTTAAACTGGAAAAATCGCTGCTGTGTAATATGGATGCTTGTTTCCGACTTTTGCTCGAAAACACTTTGGAGTTTACGCCACATTTCAGCAGATGTTGTGCAAGAAATTATATGCAACATGACTTTCTCCGTCATTCTGGTAACTAGTAGTGTCTGAGCCTTAGCATCTTTTGACTCCCAAGCAGCATGTTCAGCCGCTGCCTCAGGTTTTATTTTCTGCCCCTCAACTATGTCGAGCCATCCTTGACCTCGTAGCAATACCGTTGTTTGGAACTTCCACAGGTTCCAGTTGCTAGGTCCTTCCAGTTTGATCACACACTGATTTCCTTCCATTTCGTTGTCCTGCCTCGCTCAATTTAGAGAATGAACGAGTATTACTCCTTCTTGGCGCGGTAACGTATAACCTCACTTTTATCGCGGGCCGGCACCAATATTTTCGCCGTATAAAGATGGGGAAGTGTCTAAGATACCAGAACTATGTGTCTGGGCCCATAACCTGTTGAGGTTTAATGAATACAGGCCTTTTAATAAACGAAATGTTTTATTATACTTTAACAGCAAAACTGATACAACAATGTTGACCGTTATATATTTATCAACTAGAAAAAAACAAAACACTACACAGTGTTGCCAACAACTTAAAACTGAAGTTACCAAATAATAATTATTACATTGCCATATTTTAACAACAATTAACGCAGTATGAGATAAATCAGCGAGAAATAATTTCTGCTGCTCATAACTTTGATGTGACTGGCAGAGGAACGGAAATAATCCTAATTAAAAGATTATCTTTGCAACGTTAAAGGCTAGTGCTAAAAACTACGAGAAGGGGAATTTGGGCAGATGACGTCAAGAAACAACCCCTATGCACGAGTTGCAAGGGTAAAAAATAAAAGGAGGGTATGAGGCAGGTTACATGCCAACGAAGCAAAACGGCGGCAGTTTTTCATAACTGTAAGGAATATATCTATTTTTAGCAGCGTAGGTTAGGAGGGAGAAAATGGTGGAAGGCTAAAAAAGGCTGAAGAGTTACCGAGGCTGTTAGTTATAATTAATGAGCACCGGTGTACCGACCTTTCAGGACCCCCTTCTTTTTTTTTTTTTTTTTTTTNGCTGCCAGCCATGTTAACAAGATCTGCACGGAGCTGTGGGCCGGCGGGATTGCACGGTCTCGTCCTGAACCAACCTGGGTGTGACAAGCGAGCTGTGACGTGTAGCGATGACGTCTCAGCTGCGTGCATGGGCGCAGGTTCGAACCACGCGGTTGAGATAACGCCTGCACCTCGCGCACACACTGGATGCGTGTCCGTACGAAGCCTTGTCGTCCGAAGGCGCACGAACACGTACGCACAATTCCAACAGCAGTTGCTGCCAGGTAGGGTTGCATCTCTCGCAGGTTATGTTCTTAACTACGCCCCACACAACTGAACGGATCTGCTAAGTACAGACAGTGGCACGCAAACAGCTACTCTGCTAACTTTGCCAGATAAACAAATGGCCGAGCCATATAATTGTAGTACTTTGTTGTCACTATCTGATACCTTATCAAGGGCAGTTACGTAAACAACAACGACGCATTTTATTTAAACTAATTATTATGTACTTACCTAAATGTTACCACTAATAGTTCTTCAGCTGATATGGCAGCACGAAAGTAGCTGTATTCAGTCATGGGAGATCTCACATTTGTTAGGATATATTCAAATGTCTCTTATGATATGCGTAGATACCCATAAAATTGCTTTGGATCATTTCTCAAATCGTTTCAAATGTGATGCAAATCTCATACTTCTTCTCTTTCCAAGTATCATTCATTCACCCACTCATTTATTTGACGGTGGCGGCGGGATATTCTACAACTCAAGAGTGCATTATCTAAAAACAATAGGTTGTTCAGGTTTGCTTGCCTGCGGTACACTGCGAACCCTGCACAATCGCGTCGGACAAAGCCGCAATCAGTGCGCGCGTTCAATACGCACGATACGTGTCGTGCGAATACGCACGATGTCTTTACGCGCCCAGTGTGCGCGAGGTCGATGCCCACGTCCTCAACATAGGCACCGTGAGCTTATGGCTCCCGCCCACCCAGCACTTGAACTGCGTTACAGGCTGTTAGTAATTCACGTTTTTCCGCGAAACTATTAAACTTGCGTCCAATGCTCTGATATACGACAAGAACACACACTTCAGACGAGGGCTGTTTAATGCTTTCAAGACGCCACGTACATTAGTAACACCATTGCTGAGTACTCCAAAGTGGCTGAAAACGGCTTTTTCAAGGCGTTGTATTCCACCAGATACGTGTCGGATACACACAATATTACTCAAGGACTCTACATTGAACCTTCCTACAGTCTTCTCACCAATAAAACAACAGGGTTACCGCTGAAAGTTCCATAGGTACACGCGCGTCAGTTCAGAGCCTTGCGCTTAGTTGCGATGGCGTACTTGATGTGCGAGGCATTGTCGCCCTTATCGCTCCTGCACCTCCCGGCCTCAAACGCGGAAATAAAAATCCCCAGGTAGGCGAAAGCCGTAAGGCCGATTCACATTGCTCTGTATGATACCTTTTGCGTTAACTCTGCGTCAAATTTGTTTTATAAATTCGTACGTGTGTTACATTGGAGTTGAGAAAGGCTCGTTTTCGATTAGTTGTAATTCAGTAAGATCAAATATTCTATACCCGGTGTCTGTGAAAAAATGCTCATTGTATACATGTGTATATTTGCAATTAAATGTACATACTACGAGAAATATTTTATTTTATTGAAAACATTTTCAACTACGTGCTTTACTATCACATGAATTAAAGTAAATATTTTCATCAATTTCAGAATTTTTCAAATCTTTGATTTGCTTATCATTTGAATATTCAGAAACGAAAATGTTAAATTCAATCTGTTACCATCGTGGCATGATACACATTAGGCCTAAACAATCAAATTGGAAGTTGGTAGGAATAAAAATGAAGACAGAAAGCAAAAAAAGGAATAGTCTCTTGAATCTGATTAGTAAAATTTACGTTACTTTTACGCTTTCTCGCGTGGAGATTTTATCTTCCTGTCGCAAGTTCAATGCGAATACAGTGCTGCACGATCTATACCTGAACATAACTACAACGCAAAGTTGACGCAACGATCTCAGGGTTACTTAAAGGTCGTTTCACAACTGGCAACTTTAGCATCTGACTTTACGTTTTGTCTTCACGTTTGCTTATCACCGTGTTGCTCTTTACGGAGTATGACACAATGTAACCGGCAAAGCTAAAGTCAAACACTTTTGACTTTACGTTTCGTAAAGTTGAAACTTCAAGTCAAAGTCAAGCAACTATTTGCTGAGAATCAATTAGAGATTAGGTGAAAGGAACTTTATGTCTTTGGTTTACAGTGAGGCTTTTTAAAATTTGGTATACTGATTCAACCTCGTGTTAATACTGTTTTGTCAAACGAAAAAAATGAAAAACGAGTGTTAGTGAAGGAAAAAAAAACGCGTATGAGTGGATACTTACAAAAAAGGCGAATAAGTAATTTTTTTTATTGTTTGAAATACAATTTTAAAATAAAGGCAACTGCTTATTTTAAGAACGATACATAAAATATATTCCTGAGTGATATATAATCATTTACACACGTTACGCAAGTTTTACGAAGATTTCAAGATCAATCGTCAATAGTCTGAACTTTTATTTTACATTCGTATTGTGTATCGGTGATTTCGTCAAAGGAACGGGAACGTAAAGACAATTGGTAAAGTTACAATTATGTAGAGGCCGTAAATATGAGGCAGATTGATTTTTCGTCTTCCGCTCATGTCCCCAGCATTGGCCCAAGAATTGCCAAAAGAACTTTCAAGTTCAACACGTGTTTCGACTATGATGTGAAGTTTAAATGCATTTGGTTTTACAACAATTGCAAGTGTCAACAAAAAAAAAAAGCCGTTATGCGTAGCTTGCTTGCATTGTATTTGCATTCAGACTACGTCAAAAGTAATGTGCTAGCATAGCGTTTAAGTAGCGGTTAAGTAAGACAATAATATAATAAACTCTAAACAAGTATGTAAAATTACACGAAACAGCCCTGTAATTTTGCATTTAGTATGGTTCCGCGAAAAAGTTTCCCCTTGGAAAATATTTTTTAATTTCGTTAACTTCTCTCAAAGGCGTGGCTTTGTGGCAGTGATTATGGTTTAGAATCTCAAACTTGTATTTTAGTTTCAAACAGTTCTCAGGGCCAAAGCGATCGTATAGTGATACGTTTCGTAACACAGTTTTTTTTTTTTTAACTTGTTGAGTTACGCACAAAAAGTTGGCAACTCTGGCTTCCCAGACAACTCTTGTTAACGTCTGCCCGCAGTTTTATTCACATCACAGCGGAATTCCCTTCTGCAGATGAGAGGGTTTAATATAAGGGTAAAGAGGAATGCAGAAATGGTCGGAAAATGATAAGGAAGGTAAATTGAACTTCTAGAGAGGCAAGAGAATAATAATGATCTAATGGCTTCATACAAATTTTCCAAAGCAGGGTATTTAATGCTAACATTAAAATTTACAGTTACTTTTTGTAACTCAACGGAAACTTGCTGGAATTTAGAGGCAACTGTTCGTTTGAAACTGTAGATGAAAAATAATTCCTATGTAAGCATTACTTCATTGGGTATTCTCACAGGAATAACAGTTGAATATTTTTTATTAATGGCATATTTTGCTGTTTTCATGATATCGTGTAAAACATTGTGGATTTCATCATTTTTACATTTTAAATTGCAATTTTTGTATAATTAATTAAAATTTAAGTACATATAATTAGAAATGCCTAGTGTATTAATACATAATTACTTTTTATAACACATTGACAAATAATGCAACATAATCACTTCACATTACCAAAAGCAATAATCAACGAAGTCTGCTAACCAATCCGTAAGAAAGAAATATGATAGCTTATCGACCTGACCAAGGTTAATCTCTGAGCCTTTCTGGATTTCTGACTTTATTTGTGTCATGTTCTGAAAGCAGAAATGTAGATATGGAACAGATACTTAAAATTATCGTGGCCACTATAACAATTCAAATCAGTATCCTGGAAACATTCATGGAATTGTGGAACAGACCAGAGTCTTTTATTTACCTGCCATATTTAACGCAAAAAACTTTAATGTCCATAAGATGATTGAAAAAAAAGTGTTATTCATAATTTTGTATTTGGTTTCTGATTCTCTAATTTTATTTTCCCAAAAAATTATTCTTTTAACATCAGCCGAAAACATTCGTGAAAGATTTCTCTAGGGCGTAATTTTTGGACCACAAAGATTTATGTTATATTCCCGAGAAAGCCGTGAGTGTGCATACCATTTTTATAGTAAAGCTTAAGTAAGTTTGACACAAAAAGCCCCCCCCCCCAAGCATTTTGTCGTGGCATTAACCAATCTTTTTAAATAAAAATCTTACCTTTAACTATGTAGTTTAGCTAGGAAGTTTTGAGGTTGGCAGCACCAATGTAATTTTTTTTAAAATTGCTTTCAGTAAAGGCACTAACAACTGCGACGATAAAGCATTTCAGAATATCATTTTATGTACTGAATTGTCTTACTACAATATGCATTCATGCTATAACTAGTATTTATGGATAACAATTTTTGTACCAAATAAACATTTAAAAAAAGTAATAAAATCATAATTTTCTTAAAATTACATTCTGTTGTATTTTTATTTTATTTATTGAGTCCACGCTCTCTCAACTTGCAGTGTAATAAAAAAATATATGCCTCATTCATTCAACGTTTTAAAGTTGCAACTGCGAAACAACACACATCGTGATGACTTACGAAATTTGTTTTAAGTTCGTGACATGGCGTGTACAAAACTTGCAGTACTGCTCTTGTGCGTTATTTCGGGTTCGTTTTTATTTCATTACATGACGAATTCAAACTTGCAACACTGCGCTTCCGTGTAATATTCGTGGCTATTCCGCACGTGACTGCTTAAACTACACTCAACAATGGGGAAAAATCAGAATCCGCGACTGGTTCAACACACAGCATACAGCATAAAATGTAGCAGCAACTTAAAATGTGATACTGCACAAATATCTATAGGACTTTGGAAGAAAATTTCCACTCACGCGCGCGAGCACTCACTCACTCACTCACTCACTCACTCACTCACTCACTCACTCACTCACTCACTCACTCACTCACTCACTCACTCACTCACTCACTCACTCACTCACTCACTCACTCACTCACTCACACATATATATATATGCAGCCTGAGGCAGAATTTAAAGACATTATGGAACGCTGTAGTTAAACCTGGCTTCCTAGGAACAAAAGTATAAGAGAATAGTTGGCTCACCTTTAATAAGCACAAGCAGTAAACACTCGTTAAAAATTCCCAGTCCCTATAACATTATTTTAACGCAAATAATGACTGGCACCCCTGGACTAGTGTTGAAAGCAAATTACAAAAACGGGTTCTTTGTGTGCAGGGATTCTTCCAGAATTAATTGGAAATTAAATTCACGCTGTACAAAGTTGCCCTGACTGATACAAAGTTACCCCAAATTACTACAGGCATTTTGTACAAGTTTATGGTCACTGAAATTAGTTTCCTTCCTCTTATTTATTTCGGACAAAGAATTCCTCTATAATAGCATATTACGATGCCAAGGCACATGACTTGACGCAGTTAGTAGGCGACCATGAACAACCCTGCTTCATATATTAATGTTGTAATCATTCTTTGTTCAGACACATTAGTAGTAGTGTTATGTTCCTTCTGAAACAAACACCCCTGGTAGGGGTTCTGATGTGCAGGAAACGACCTCTGGTAACGCCTCCCAGGGGGATATTGAACTTTGATGGCAGCCATCTTGGATTTCCTTAACTTTACCTTGGCCTCGCGGCGGCCTTGGGATGACCTTAAACTTAAATAATCAAAAAAAATTTATAGAATATTAAAAAATTACAAACAATTAATTCCAAAAATTCTCAAATGCAAAATTGAATGTTTAAAAAAATTAAAATGTTTAAAAATAATTTAAAGTTCTGATATAAATTAAAAAATTTATTTAAAAATTGGAAAAGAATCCCAACATTTAATAAAAATATTGAATAAGCTGTATTTAAGACTTACAGTTAGAAGGTACTGAGTTCAACATACGATGAGTTTACTACTTACTCACCTATGTGAGATCCTCCCACCTAACGAGTGACCCCGATGTCGATTATAACATGAACAGTAAGAAACAAATCTATCATTGGCATACTTCTAGCTTTATATTATTTCCTCTCTTGCCTTCTCCAACTCATCAGACAGCTGTATAGTGTTCATATAAACTTTAAATATATATTACAAAGGTAATATTATTCATCGCACATGTGTAGGGGCATCATTCTGTACGAGGCCACCATTCATTTAATTGTATTCACTTCACTCCCGATATTGGAGACAAGCATACTAACTTTAGGACACACTTTTTAAAAGAATAAGTGTGATAGCAATTAAATTCTACTTCTCATAACCACTCTCTTTGTTGCATATTAAAAAATGTATCAATTTAAAAAAAATAAATAACTTGATTGATACGCAGAAAATAAACACAAAATAAATTTAAAAAAAAACAATTGATTCAATATACGATTAATCTGTGTACTATTACAAGAAAAACCTCATACACCCTTAAAACCTGCTTACACAACTTTTCCCTGCAGGAAAATGCCATGTCACATTTATCACACCCATGTAATGTGTGGAACGGGTTGTACAGACATTCGAAGGTTTCATTTCTTTGGACATTGAAGTCCCAAGTCTACTGCTTGCAGAAAAGCCCACATTGAAGTACTAATGAGATACAATGCCACTGCATGTTCTTGCATGCCTGTCAAAGCTATATTTGTTGCCAGGAATAACTCAAGTTGCATTGATAAGACAGGGACCCATGGTCATGTTGTGCACTGAAGCTGAAATTAAAGCTCTTGCCACAAAAGACGAAGAAACATCGTGGTGGTTTAGCATAAGAAGTCGATAGTCCTGGCAGAGTGTCATAAGTGCCTCGGGCGAAGAAAATGGACGGCACAGACACCGCTGATGATGGTTCTGGTAGAAGTGCAGGTATTACTGTCAAAGAGGCAGATGGCGTGGCCGAAGAAGTCATTTTAGCTGGAGAAGTTTGACTTCACTGCTGGTTTAGTCAATGGGTTAAGTGCTATTCTTATTGAGCCAGAGTTGATGACGCCATATTAGTCCGGACGATTACTGGTACAATTATGCACATGGAAAAAAAGTGATTTTTTTTTGTCGTGATCTGTGGTCAGTGAACATATTTTTAAAGGTGGGAGGCTTGGACTATATCACCCCAGTTAATGTTTACAACCCCTTAAAGATACCCTTAATGGTAAAAATACATTACCCAACTTTTCAGTATGTTTTAAACTTTTCTGTCGTGTTACAATGTATATATTTTAAGTGCAACGAAGCCTTGTATGTGTTGTATTAACTTGATGGACCATTTATAAATGGCCGCCCCAAAGTTTTTGTGGTGGTAAGGAGAAGTTNTTTTAACTGGAAGAAAAATATAATTGGAGAAGTTACATTTTAAAAATTAAACGATGTGGTTTGCATAAGGACACTTTACATAAAATTCAGAAGGGGTTACATTCATGCAGGTGGGGGTGGGAGCGCATTGTACAAGGAATCCTTGAAAATACTCCATGCGTGGATAACGGTATGGGTTGTCAATGTTGCAGTTATTTGTAAAATATGATTATAAAGGCCAAAATTACAAGGTACATATGAATTTGTTAAACATTCAACCCCAGAAACCTCCCATACGAGAAAAAAATACAAAGTCTGTATTATTTAAGTAAAAATTAAAAAAATAAAAAAAAATTACTAAAAATAAATTTTTGTGCAAAATCTTTTAACAGAAGGTGCATTTTACTTCTGGATAAGGGTGTAAACCCCCCTCTAAAATGCTTATGAAGAGCACTGAAGATGACTGGAGACAGATACGATTAGAACCTTCTACTTTTTGACTGAATTAAATTATTTGTACCACTATATTGGGGTATTTTAGGCAATAGTGAGGGTTATTATATTATATGAAAAAGTTTTGTACTTCCAAACTGAAAATGAAATTAACATGTATTTAAAAACCATTTTACATAATATGATGCAAATTGATTATATTATTATTTATATTATAATATCTATTTTATAATATTTATATATTATTATTTATTTAATTAAATTAAAATGTATTATAAATGCAAAACGAAGTATGTTGTGCATTATTAAAAANACGTTTTGTACTTCCAAACTGAAAATGAAATTAACATGTATTTAAAAACCATTTTACATAATATGATGCAAATTGATTATATTATTATTTATATTATAATATCTATTTTATAATATGTATATATTATTATTTATTTAATTAAATTAAAATGTATTATAAATGCAAAACGAAGTATGTTGTGCATTATTAAAAATTATCACTTCAGGCAACACCAATTTATAGTGAATAAAAATGCAGTCTTATTATATATTCTATTAGTAATGGGACAATGTACACAAATTCTGAATTATTTGGCAGCATCTGCAAGTCATTCAATCTTCAGTCTATCACCACAACCACCACACTTGCAAAGGCTCGTACAAGGAAGTCCTGCCTTTATACATCCGCATCTACCGCTGCAGGATTGGCAGCTGCAAAAAATATTGTATCTGCAACCTTTAGTTTTACATTGCAGCGACGTCCATGAAAACCTAAATTGGTAAGCTACAGGTTACCGAAAAAGTAATTGTGATATATATTAAATCACTGGCTTACCATCCAGGAGGCCAGCTCATCCCGAGATTTGCGCCACCCAAAGTTAGCTGGAGGAGGAAGCTTCAGGTTTTTTTTGAAGACTTTGCCTCAAAACACGACCTGCTTGGAATGCTGCTCGGATTGTATGAAGTCTCAATGCATTTTGCGTTGGCAGGATATTTTCTATATCACATCCCTTAGTTAAAATATGCTTCCTTGCCACATTGACCCTGCCACCTCCAGAGATTCATTCACAGAGAACAACACCGAACCACTCCATAATTGGAAGGACTTCTGCCACTTTGTCTGAAGTTGGCAAATGTGAGAAAACACGAAAAGCCTCGTTATTTGCAGGGAAGTTGTTATTCCATATCTGACATGCTGTCATCTTCCCTTTTCTCTTGAATGTGAAGGTCGTATTGAATCCTGTTAAGGAGTGAAACGCCAAAAGACCGGCAAACTGTTCAGGACCTAGTTTTCGAGATATAGCAGAGATGTCAATGAAGCAGTACGTATTTCCAGTACCCAGATAAATCCAGAGATTTCTGCATCCAAGAAGATAGTTGCGCGGAGCAGTGGCGAAAACTACGCCTGTATTCGAGTTAGAATCAAAATCTTCTTGCAGCCCTTTGCGGTTCCACCTGCGGCGCGAAGTAGCATCTTGGTGTCTGTTTCCTCGTGGCTACAAGATGTCAAGTGCGACAAGTCCAATAGTGGTCGTGGATAGTACACTCTTGCCTCTTTTCTGATGCATTGAACATTTCAGCGAATCTGACTCTTATTCGTCAAAAACGTTTAACCTTGCTGTTGAATCGTGTATTTAACTTTTCAAGTAGACTACAAATCTGCTGCCATAGCTCAAAAACGTATCTCCACCATCTGGATGTACAATATTTGCTGCTGTTGCTCTAGCAGTTATGATCATGTTTACAACTGGGGTAAGGGTAGAGTCTTCTTCAGGCAAAATACTTTCAAGGCAAGCAAGAAGATCTGCTTTCTTTCCAAAGCGCAAATCACCATTTTTAGAAATTGCTGGAGGGTAGGTCTGATTCTCATGGCGAAATAAGTCGCCCAGATCTACCTGAATCACTTTACATTAGATGTAAAGATGCAAGAACAACGTTCTGTCCTGCATAACCGAAATAAGCTTCTCCACACCACGATCTCGAGCTTTTACACCACTTTTCCTGTTGAGACGAATATTGTTTTTTGACTGCTGTATCTATGGATTCAATGCAATCTAAAATACAACTTTGGAAAAATTGTTGAGCTTGCTGCTGACTGAAACTGTAAATATTCTTCAACTATGTAACAGCTGTGGTGTCCACTACTAGACTTGAATTCAAAGTGACCAGTTCTAATGAAAGGATTTCCCATTTATTCAAAGGTTTTCGTTAAATTTTGGACATCTGCTATGAAGCATTTTTGCTGTGAAAGGGAATCCTTATGATGTCGACTTTCGTCTAAGTTATGGCATACAAGAACATTAAAAAACTCGTCAACTAGTTGAGCCACCTCAGGGCCAGCGACCATCCATCTCAGAATAGCAGCAGGGTTTTTTTTAATACAATGGCTCCATCGCCCTCAATTAGAGCAGTGTTATGGTCATGATTTTCGTCAATGGGAAGACTGGAAAATGGGCTCTTTGTTTTTCTTATCGTAAATTTACCGTGGCCGAATTCTATGTATACATATCCAGGCAATGTGTCTTCGGAGTAGTCATGTTGCAAAAGTGTATTGAAGCAGAGCAGGCATACGTTTGATCATCCAAGGCAAATACGAGCCACAACAGATTACCCAAAGTTTTTATGTATAAAGCGAAATCTATAAAGTGGTTCGACCTCGCCCAAGCTATAACTTCAAGTTCAATCATTAAAATCAGAACAATGTAGGACGTTGTTCTGACCTTTCTGTACACCATGTCTCTTCATTTCAAAGTTCGCCATCATCACAACTTTTTGTGTAATCTTTATACACTAATTTTTGCAATCACTACAAACTACAAGCCATGACCTGATGAGCTTTCAGTGTTTTCTTTACATGACTGACCTTGTGGAACGATTCAGCAGCCCTACTTGCAGCTACATGCACTTGGGTGAGAGCTGCTGTCCAGCCTACTTTCTTGGAGGAGATCTCCTAAACACCTTCTTAAGGCCATCAACAGATGGAGTCCTCCTAACATAACTACTAGACGTATTACAAATAAAACACATTATTTGAGTATACGACCTTACATTTTATTAATACATTAACAATTATAAGTATTCATTTGAGGGGTGGTTTCCACCCTCAAAGTACCCCCTATACCCCCAAACACTTAGTGGCGACTATTTATAAATGGTCAATCAGGTTAATATAACACATATAATGCTTATTTTCACTTAAAAATTATCATAGACATTGTAACACGACAGAAATGTATAAAAACAGACTGAAAAGTTGGATAATGTAAGTTGATACATTTTCAGGGGTTGTAAAAATCAACCAGGTGACATAGCCGGGGCCTTCCACCTTTAAATCGATGTTCACTGACTCCATATCATGACAAAAAAGCAAAATCACTTTTTTTTTCCCAAAGTGCATAATTATTTTTAATTTCTGCAGTAATCCTCCGTACTATAAGTCCATCCATGGTTACTTCCAACTTTTCTGAATGTTTGCCTAAGTTCGACTTCCAGGATATTCCTCCGCCTCGTGTAAACAAAGCTTAACCGAGTATAGATAATTACTAGGAATTACTAACATGCCAACTCTCTCTCTATTCTTATTCATATTAATTATAAATGAAATATTATAAGTTATAGATAAAATATAAGTAAAAGTGTAACTCAACCAAAAATAAGATACTTTTATGTTTACACAGGATTTCAAAGGTTTGATTAAAAACAAATGTGGAGAAATCTCGAATAAACTCACTATTAATGACTGAAGAAGTTGATGGCGCTGTGCTAGTAGAAGATGACGATACTGCTGACACTGATTCACTTTAGTCAAATGCTGTAAAATGAACTTTGCAATAGTAGCAGATCCTGCCTACTTATGCAGATACTCGCAATAACCATAACCTGCAAGTCTTGTAATGTCACTCTAGACTTTGACCAACTAATCATCGAGGCTTTACGATACTACAGTCTGTCAATTACATGCAGGCACTGAAACATCACCCAGACCCAATCTTGGCCATAGTGAGAGCTCTTAATAGGTGTGTAATAACGTGTAATGTTTACAGGTCATTAGTACACTGTAAAAAAGCTTTCTTTGCTGGAACACATAAGTTGTTTATATATGAACCACTGTCAAGTAGGATTGCCACAAACATAATTTTAATTTAGTATATGTAGTAATGACTATGATTATCTTATAGTGTTGTTATAATAGTTCAGCACACGCCTTTGTGGCAATATCAGTTATACTGCAAACAAAATTTTACCTCTGAAAAACCACCGTTATCAGTAAATAAGACAAGTAAAAAATTTCAAAATTACTTAAATATTTTCTAAAAAAATACTAAGATAGTTTCGGGACTCAAATCCGAACCGTCGTGTTACTAGCCTAATGTCCTTCAACATACGACCAATATTCTTATCATATTGAGATTGCTTTTGATCTAATAGTTTATCTCAGGTGGTGACATGGGCCAGACTATGTCATCTCTTGGGAAGAACAGAGGTTAGTGATTTGGACAATCACTGCATTTCAGAATGGCATTAAACATCTGCAAGAGCACTGCACGTACTCAATTGCTGTTGTATAACTGGAGAGTATATTGGTTTATGAATGTTTGTTAGGACAACAGTTATATATGTACTGAAAACTACAATGCACGACAGAAAACCTTCAATATCACCAAACCGTTACGTTTGGTATGCAGTAATTTTCCTAAACTGTGAAAAATATTAAAAACAGTTAAAGGAATGTTTATCTTCTTGGCTATAAAGGAAGAAAATATTGCCATAAATCTAAAACGTATAAAGAAAACATTTATTAACAGCAAATATACGTTTCATCAAACTTAACTTTAAATTACAGCAGTACTGTTTTATCTAAACAAAACTACTTCAAATAATTGGGTTTCTTTGTCGTACAGAACACTTTGAATGTTTTTTAAGAGTATTCCTAAAAGCAGGTTTTGCTGAAAACGGCACACATGCAACTTTAGTGCCCAAAGACATGAAACTGCAATTTTTGTACAACCCATTCCTCACTTTGTGCGAGTGTGATCAATGTGGCATGGCACTTTCCCCACAGGAAAAACTTGTGTGTGCGCTGCAATAATTTTAAAGTACTATACTTTACCCCTGTGATGTAGATGTCGATAAATGACTTAGAAGGATTGTAAATCAAATTTTGAAGGTTTGTATGATTTTTTAAACGAGTTATTATTAATACAAATGTTTGGAAATGTTGTGTTTTAAACTGGTGTTTATTTATTTTTTATAGTTGTACAAACCAAGTGATTTATATCTGAAAATATGCGTACTTCAATGTGAAATTAAGAGAAAGAGAGAGAGAGAGAGAGATAATGCTATAGGACCCATCTTTCTGTAATTACGACTACGCTATTCGTTAAAATAAGGCTATTTTAAAAAAATCGGATGATAATTACACATCCTAAAGTTAGTATGCGTGAATCGAATGCAGCTAGTGAGGCGAAGGCAACTAGATAAATGTCAGCTTTGAGACGATCGATGCATCTGCACATGCATGATAAATAAAATTTCCTTTGTCATCGCTATGCATGACTATATAATAAGACGCCACAGCTAGCTGGTTAGTTGTGAAAGG
>NQII01001185.1:325523-364981 GCA_002778355.1 Clitarchus hookeri | reverse complement strand
TTTAAATGCCTTGAAAGTGATTTCTTTATATTTTTGCTAAATGGTGAGGCTGTTTCCAAATATTTTTAATTATTTCGTAATGTTTAACTTGTTTTAAAATATCTGTTTTATAATTTATTAAAAATAATTTTTGTTTTTCAAAATTTAATTTCAAATTTTAAAAGTTTTCCTACTTAATTTGATGTATTGTTTTAAAAAGTTATTATTTGCAAGTTTAAAAATCATTCAAAGGTCATCGCGAGGTCAAGGTGAAGTTAGCACAGTTAAACACGGTACCCTTCAAATTTCAAGGTCACCTGGGTCAAAGTTACCACAGGCCATTGTCCTGCACCTCAACCACCAGGGGTTCAGATGGAAGAAAATATTACTACTCCCATTCCTTACGAATATTCTTTTGCGCCGCGCTTTAAACTACAGCTCTGCGTCTTAAGATATTCCATGCAGTAAATCAGCACACTTATTAACTTAAAGTTTGTATAAAATATAAATTTACTTTTTTTTGTCATTTTTAAATTTAGTTTTTTAAAATACTCGTAGAACACAAAACATGTGTTCTATGCGCAATAATGAGTGAGTGAAGAAATTTGGTCGGCTCTTAGCATCGCGTTATTGAGAGCCGATGAGGGTTAAGTAAGAGGAGTATGGAGCAGCACCGGAATGCAAAGGCGGGGAAACGGCAGATCCCCGAGAAAACCCGCCGACCAGTGGCATCATCCGGCACGATTCTTACATGCGCGCAGTAATGTATTGTACACCCATGCGTCTAACATTTTTTTTTACATTGCCACTTGTTCAACATACGGTAATGGCAGTGTTAGTTCTTCTATGCGAAGGAAGAGTGCACAATGAGCGTAAACAATAAATTGAACAAAACTTTTAGAGATTTCTTAATTAACGGTGAACCTACTCATTACTTTGGCCTTTAGGAACAAAGTGATGACGGAGAAGTGCTAGAATGTAATCAGCTAAATAAATAAGAGGACACTTCTCGACAAGTTTTTCCTCAAACAATTTATACGAAAATGCCCTTAAAAATATTTTATATTTTTCATAATTTCCGTGATAAGAATTGATCAAAGGACCAAATAAATTGAATGTTGTCGTCCCACAAACTAAATTAACCAAGCATCTATCCAAAATAATAGAAAAATAAATTTTTATTAAAAACAGCAATCGCTCAATTTATCAGCTGCCATATACGGTAATCCACATATATAAGGGTTTTATTCACTACAGTGTACTGCAAGAATATATGTCATCAATTTGTTATAAAAAGAAGTGTTTCAATTAATTTTACTTCAACGAAACGCAAGACTACCTGAATTGTCTCAGAATTTCCGTTCTCTTTTAGAGCACAAAGTTTCTGCTCAGTGCCGTGAAAGCTGTTATTTTACTTCTACCGCGTGTGGAAATCGATATTATTGCGTTTCCCCATTAAAACTTAAACACATTCCCAGTAAGAGAAGTCCATAACATTATACTCTATGCGGAGTAATCCCGGAAATGCGGATGCAACTACGAGGTTGGTACTGTTCCAGTTCCTAACCTCGTCCCGTTCTGAGCCACTGAACGAGGAAAATATTACTGGAAGTAAACTTTTCACTTGGAATCTTTTAACATACACGGACTATGGAATGCTTCATAAAACCACGGAAAGATCGGACTCGTAAACTAATTTTACATCATTCACATAGTACCTTGCGTATGGAATATTTACTCAAACCAGAGACGTAACGTGTTTAATGTATGCACAAATCTAGAGTCGGACTACTTTCGTGGTTTAACGTCGCAAATCCTTAACCTCGGCTTAGAACCAGTTTACGAATACCGGGTTAAAGTGTTTTGACTTGTAGTTACGGTAAGTGGAAAACTTATCACTAGGCATATCTGGCTACTTCTCAATCGCTGTAAAACATATGGTATGCGGTGGATTTCTCCAGCAAGTAATTTCGGTGGCCCTTATTTGTTCAAGGCAGTTTATGTAACCTCATTAAGTAGTGAACATAGTTTATAACTTTACAAGAGACAGCAGTTAGTTCTGCGAGAGTAGTTTTATTGACAATGAACTTATTTTTTGTTGTCAGGTGCAAGAGAGTCAGCCATACTAAGTAAAATTGCATATAAACCATTAGTGTTTCTTTGAAATAATCAAATATTTTCAGAGTTATAATATATACTTATATTATTTTTAAAAATCTTGTGACGTGTACACACACGTGAAATTTTGGTGTGATTTTTAGTATCCTATCGAACATGCCTAATAAAAGAAGAGTTATTGCATAAAGAAATATGGGAAGTTGATGACCTATAATTATCATTTTATCTCTGGGAGAAGGTGTTTCTCAAGACTTCCCAGCTATTTAGTTGCTGATAAACGAGTCAGCTTTAACCACCGCTTCAACTTTAATATAAAGTTGTCTGACAGCTGCTAGAAAAATGCTATCCCCCACTGATAGCTTGGTTCTCAATCACATGTTATTATTTCTTTTTGATCATTTTTATGTTGCCCTCAGTAGGCGGAAGCCAATAGGAACATTTAAATTCAGTCACCAAATGTTGTATAGATCAAATCCAATCGCTTTTTCTCACGCAAACTTTCGTGGACCTGGAGTGGAACTAGAACTAATTTACAAGTTTCAGGTATACAAATGATTCGAAAGAATGTTGCTGATTTGTGTTGTAAGAAATAAGTGTTCCCTTGACATATGTAGATAAATGTACATAGAAAAAACGTAAAAATTGCAAAAAAAAAAAAATCATAAAATTTGCTTAAGATGTTACATAAGTGTTCCTTCAGTAGTGATAAATTAAAACTTCACAGGACACTTAACTTCTACCGAGAATGCCATACCTTTGAATCGTCTCGATTACTATACCACAAAATCCTTTCTCTGACAATCACAGTTGGCTAGTGTATCTCTCTCTCTCTCACGCACCTACTATGACAAGCACAAGTCACATATCGCTGATTCTTGTTGACCTGCTTCGCCAGATTTTTTAAATAACTTAAATTAAAAACATAATGGAATGCTGTATAGGGAAGGCTACTCGCTGTAAAGTGAGTACTTTTGGAATCAACCTATGAAAAAAGCCACTGCCAGTAATTTCATTTATTTTAATGTAAGCGTCGAGTGAAATACTCATGGAAAAGTTGGCAGCGAATAAGGAAAAATAGTGTCCCATCTCAAAGTTACATTAACATTGCCACGCTTAAATTCGTGGACACTGAACTTATTTAGTTTCGTTTCTGACAGCGTTATGCCTGTACGACTAATGTTTTGCATATTATTAACATTGTTATGTTAATGATAATTTCACAGTTTCATTTGAACCGCGCATAACTAAAGTGAGAGAGCTGAGGCAATGTTAATTTCATATACAGCGGAAGGAGACAAACTAGGAAGAGAAGTAGATCCTAAGCAGGGCTTTCAAAAGTACTCCCTTTATCGTGTTGACCACTGTTGATAGTGCGGTGCATTTCAAATGTATACCTGCCAATCATGAGTTGGACGGGGAAAAGGGTTTCTGTGTATTTAAGGTTTCTATTTAAGATTTTACAAAGTTAATTATTTACGTAAGCGATCCCACTAATATATTCCCGGTGTACATGCAGCGGGAGTTTAATCAGAATTTAAATGTGTATAAATGTTACACCTAACTCTGTCATATCGTTATATGTTAGCAAGTGAATACCCACAAAACGGTAATTTCAGAATAAAAGNAAAGTTATTTTTTTAAAATATATTTTTTTTTCGTCGTTATAACTTTGATTAATGCTGACGTATGCAAGAATCTCACGCGCCTTCTCCGCAACGCATTTCATCGTGAACCCTGTTCGCGGTTTTTACAGTTCGAACAGGTAGTGCTCCGCCTAAAAGTACGGTGTACTAAAGCCACTTTCCTGTGCTACATTAGGCAGGTTTTTTTTTTCTGAAAGCCTGGCAGGGGGCAGTGCGAACATAAGAAGAGAAAGGAGTTTAGCATGTTTGTTATTGTGTCCATGCGTCATTCGAGGGAAGGGTAAGAACGAGAAGGGGAATGGGGGGGTTGCGGAGTTTTTGGAGTGGCTAGGTGTTTCACATTAACGTGTAATCCGGGCGAGGAGCAGCGTAGCCCCGGACTACACGACAGGGCTAACAACACAAGAGCCACCAGCCAAGGGTACGAGGGGGTAGGGAGAGAAAAAAAGAGGCCCCGGAGTAGTGGAGTATAGTCACTGTTAGATTATTACAGCATTCATTAGAGTTCGCTAATTACTCCTTGCTTTAATGAATAAGCTCTAATGAACCACTTTCTGTTAATTAAAGGAGCGCCTGGGACAGCTTTTCTCCCCCTCTACCCGCTGGTAAAGGGTTGCTGAAGAAGGGAGGCAGGAGGGGGTAGAGTTTGCGAGAGTTTGAAGAGCAGGTTTTGGAACGGGCGGGGGAAGCGGGAGGGAAGAGGCAAGTGGATTAGAGGGAGCCGGAGACGCAGCGAGGATTAGCTGAGCGCAGAGGACAGGAGATGGAGGGCCGGAGAAGAGAAGGAGGAGAGAGGGCACGCCGAGACGGGAGGAAGAAACGAGTGGCTGAACGAAGAGGACGCGGGACAGGTAGACTGAAAACAAGGGCGATAAACCGCGGTGATAGCTGATGCAGGGCAGAGGAGCAGCAGCTTGCGCTGCTTTGGCTGCGACGAAAGCAAGAGGGACGCCTAAATTAACCAGGTTCGTCACCGCGTCGTGCAGTATTCACCCGCCGGGAGCACACACGCCCAAGTGTTTTAGATGCACTCTTCGCGAGTTCGTAGTTACCAGCTGGCGTGTGAGCGAGGGATCAGCTCTTCAATCACTGGGAGGAAATATTCTGACTGCATACACAGGTTTAATACGTGCTTCACTGTTAAGAAATGTAGGGAAGTATAAAAATATTTTATAGAAACTTCTTCGTTTAATTTTGATGGAAGTAGCATTTCACATAGTAAAGTCAAAATGATAGCTATCTGGAAAACTCTACAATCGATTTTTCCTCACATTGTTGATCCTGGCACATGAGTTTTATTTCATTTTTATAGTGTGTGAGATTACAGTGCATCACATATTTTTTACCAGTCCAAACATTTCCTGATATAAGCTGTTAACTTTTTACGCTGCAGCATAAAGCCTAGAACAATGTTGACAGTTTCACAGCAGATAGGCTATAGTCCATTCATGGTCACTTGTAACTTTTGTGAAACCCGGCTAAAGTTCTTCTTTCAGCCTATTCCTCCGTCTCATGCAAACAAAGCTTAATTAAGTCTAGAAAATCACACCAATAGTACAACGTACCGCATTTGAGCGCACTCTGTTTAGTAATATTTTGCATGATAACTATTCCTTACTAGGTATTATCAACACACATATGTTCTCTGTGTCTTTATCCATATAAATTATAGTTTAAATATTATAATTTATAAATAATATATTTGTAAAAGTTTAGTTTAACAAAACATAAGATACTTTAATGTTAACAAAAGTATAAAAAGCTAATGATAAATTATATATTTAGAAAACAACAAAACATGACATACATGGGGTGATTTTTCCAGGGTTTGTGTGAAGATACTGCGAATAGACTATAATGTGTAGAACCCAGGTCGTAGTTCACAGAAGAACTCTCACACTAGGAAAAATACTTCCGGCGTGACTGCATTTTTGGGCATCAAGTTGGTATCTGGTGCTTTAGAGGCTACTACAGTCATAGCAATATCAGTTTTTTTTTAATTTAACCATTATGGTTTTTTTATTATACAAAGTGATGATAAGTGATGGTGATAAGTTAAACATGTATGATAAGTTATACATGATAATCCGCTGTGATGTATCCTAACTATTGGAGCTCTCTCTATCTTGTGTTGCATTAATATACACTGCTGGACATGTAAATCGCTACACCCTCTTTCCTTACGTGAAACTTTATTACACCATCACATGCTGACAGGTTATATTACAAATGGGCAGTGATTAGTCTTTCATGCTCAGAGGGCGCAGGTTGATGCGAGCTGTATGGGAACGGGGATTACATTACTGCATGATAGGGTTGGGTATGGTGCGCAAAAAATGGCAGAAAATGGGGCTGCAGAACCTCACTGGCATACCACTGTGCTACCTTCGTGTCTTCAACAACCACGAGTCGTGGCCGGGAGTCATAAATGATCGCACCCCGTACCATAACACCGGGTGTCCTAGATGCATAGCGTTCACGAATCAGTGCAGGATCGTTGTGTTATCTACTACGACGTCAAACCCTGTTGCGACCATCAGTTGCATTAATACTGAGGTGGGGCTCAATGTTGTCATTCCTGGCACCATGGGCGGAATGTCGCATGGTGCTGAGGGGTCAAAGGCAAACTGCATAGTGGACGCTGTGCCTGTCGGCCAGCATCATTCAAACGGCGACGAATGGTTCTTGTTGAGACCAGCAAGTGCATTGCAAGCCCCACAGAATACAGGATTTCTCTGAATGGGGTGCCACGTTCTGTTACTGCATGTCGCGCGGACACGACGTTCTTCTCTATCTGTAGTGCGTCTGGCACGAATAGTATCTACCTTACGTGACGTATGACCTGTACGTATCCATCGTGTCACAGTCGTGACTGCACGGCCAAGATGATTGACTATACGACAATCCAGCCGTCCGGCTTCGTGTAGTCCGACCATATGACTCCGTTCAAATGGGCCTGCGTGTTGATATTCTTCGCGAGAATGACATAGTGGCACGCTGATCTGCCTCTTAACACGCAAACTTCTGTCTTTCCAGCCTGATGTATGGCCGTATTAACTACTGGGCACTGACCACAAACGCCACCTATATCACGTGTTGCAGGGACGTTTCTGTGACATCACTTTAACCACTTTCGTTGCACAATTTGTACTGTATGTGGTCATGGTTTTTATGTCCAGCAGTGTATTAGAACACTTTATATTTCACTACACAAACAAGAGTAAACCCAATGTTAAAACTTACCCAAGGGCACAAATTTGCAGCCAATTAAGCTAAATTTCCATTCCCAATATAAATTACATCGACATTGAAACAGTTTGCAATTCAAGCGGATATACATCAGGATGCTTTTATTTTAATGTGTTTATATTTTCGACGAAAGTTAATGGAATTTAAAATATAGTGACGAAGTGTTCCCGTCACATTTTTTTCCCGTCTGTTTCTTATTTATATTCCGTATTTTCGTTACATAATATTTTGTCTGCATACCAAAAGTTTTTCTTACATTTGCAGCCGGTGTCAGGACTACGATGAGTGACAGAAGAATCCTGCTTCCGCAGCTAACTTGGACGGAATCAGCAGGTTTGCCTTAGAATGCCCCTACCAGCAAACTACAACTGCTTAGCGGGTTGCTCTCCGCAAGAACTTAGGGAATTGTGTTACGTACCAAGGAAGTGTCCTTGCTGTTTGTATGTGATTGACAGAGAATGAAGTAATGTTTAGAATGTTCTGGGTCCTCCTTGGTTATTCTTGGACCTTTTCCAAGCGGCCTGGACGTAGGGTTCGTGGGGAGCGGAAATATATCTCACAGCGAGGGAAGGAGACTTCGTCGGGCAGACACTGTCAGCTAGAAAGCGCACTTCATGCTATCATGATTGATGCTACTCAATGCTGTGGGGACCCTGATACTACAGCATGAATGTAGGATTTTAAATTTTCCTGAGAGGAATTGGGTCTTAGTCGTGCAGCAGGGAGTTACCTTCAGGAAAAGACTAGGCTGCAAGAGTTAATGTGGGAATGACTGGTATGCTCTTAGGAAAGAACGAACTCGTGGACATGTTCTGAGATGAATTACCTCCCGGGAGAGTAGTAGTATCAGGTCGGTTCGGGTACACGAAGGAAGCTGTGCAGTGTAGAACTGCAGACGACAGGCTTCCTGGATTTGGGTGTGAGAGCAGTGAATCAGTCGAGCACTACCAGCGTTTCAAGGTGATTAGTGGTGAAAATTTCCCCGGCTCTGTTGATAAGTGAGTGTGATCCATCAATGGAGCAATGCCGACATCCTAAGGTGTTGGGTGAGAGGAGTACCCTCGTCTTCAGGACTGTTGTGTAGATGTTTCAATCAACATCATTGAGCGCTCCCTACACTCCAGGTGTCAAATGATGGAAATACTCTCGGCTCTACGATTGATGGGATGCTGTGATTAAGGTGATGAGCGAAGAATGGAAGAGATTTGGAAAGTGGATTTTAGTGGGTTTTTTTTATGCGGAGCCTATCTTCTAGAGCCTTTACAATCTCATATAATAATTAATGTAAAATATAATGTTTATGATTGTTTAAATGCATTTTGTTGAGTATAAAATTCAGGAGAAGCAAGTTAAAATGTTTTATAGTATTGTTTTTAAATATAAATGTGATTTAAATTATTTCTTTACTTTTGTAAACATATTTGAGTGGCACTTCGGAAGAAAATATATTTCAAATGCCATAATTATACAACGATAATAAGTTATATCACTGTTAATTATTTCTACATTCCTACTAAACTGGAAAGGCTAATATTGGGTCTGAAGGTGGGCCTGCCCACCTACATGAAACTACTAAATGTTTTTTCACTATTTTAGGCAACGAAAACGGTACACAGTTCATACGCTAAAGATGATTCTTTCAAGACACCTCGCAAATTAGAAATTTTAATATTTGTAAACATGTTCAAAAATAGATTAAAACTGTATTTCGCTACTGGTATTTTGTATATGGAATCATACGGGCCGTATTGACGTGAAGTTAAAATAGACTGTTGTATTAAATCATGCCCCACAATATCCACTAAAAATAACAAGGTCGCTGCTTAACCCTTGAATACTAACGCAGTTGACACAATTCACCCATCCCGGGGACTCCCCAGTCCCACAACTTAAGTTCTCCCCACCTTCAGTGCCTTTCAAGGATTGCTGTTAGAAAGAAGGGCTCTACGTGTTCATGGATCAGTCGGACTATACGTAAAGGAGAAGTAAGACATTCTAAGAGTGCTGTTTGAAAACTGTTCACTGCGCGAAATTGCATAACACATTGAGAGGCAAGTAGTATCATATTTTATAAACATTTCATTGCGGATTTCTACATACCAATTTCAATTATTTACTAACACTCGATGATTATTTTTGTTACCATTATTTTTTATTTGTGCCGTGTCCTTTTCCGTACCTTAAGATGTTTCAAGAAATGGCGGCTTGCTTGTGTCCTTGGTATTCCATAGATAGTACCAGACTCAACAACAGAACGCCCTCGAGGTCTCTGCCAAGCATATCGACGGCAATGGGGCAAACCAACTCGAAAATGATGTGAGAAAGACAAAAAGTGGATTGCTTCGATCGTTTGAAAATCTTTTCTACTAATTTATTTCAAGTGTATTATTTCTCGTGTAATATAATTAATTGTTATTTCTTAGACTTACATATTTTTATTCCTAATAAATACATTTCATGCATTAATTTATTTGTCAGCTTAAATATGTAATACAATTTGGATAACAACCGTCAATCACGAGACCAAAGACGCAACACGAAGGCACGCGTGTACTTCAATGTTACAGTCGCATTGTTACTTATTGCAGGTCAACCAATACTTCTCTTAATTATTCATCAAACCAGTGGTTGGCTCCCAAACAAACCACCCACTAGGCAGAGTTATTACGCACGGGAACATTTTTGAGCACTACATTAATTAGCAGTTAAGCTGGTCACCTCGTACTCGAGGACCAGATATTTACAACAGCATGATGAAATCTCTGTTTAACCACACTTTTCCATGTCTTCTCTCTAATATATGGTATTACATTATGCAACTGTGAATTTTAAATTTTGTTATAGATATGTTGTGGTTAAATGAAAATTTTTTTAAAAATCGATCTTTGCGTGATTGTTTCTGTCACGGCATACATGAAATGATCCGAAACCCATATTTCAAACTCTTTGAACTTGTAAAGGAACTGAGTAAATAATGTCATGAATAGTAACCCATGTATAAAAACGCACCATGTGACAAGTAAAAGTAGTTTCACAATGATTGAAATGTCCTACTTATGTTCACGAAACAGCTGTACAGACGTGAATTTCAGATCCAATACAATATTTGTTTCTCGTATTTATTTGTTCCCTTATTGGTTCTGAGTTCTCTATATTTTTTCGACCTTGGATCACAAGCTACTCTATAAGAGCTGCTTGATGTAGCGGCCAGCAAGTTTGCTAACTTTGTTCCTGCGAGGCGTATGCTGTTAACTTTCGTTCAACAGTGCCTGCTGTGTGATGAATCTATTGTGGCACAGTACATTGTCACTGCTCTAATAATTCTGTGGAATGTAGATTATGCTTGGATACTACATTTTCCTTGTGTAGCGTCACCGTGGCATGATTCACAGAACTCTTGCGTAGGGTAAAGGGAAACTACAGTGGTAACATTTAACGCGTAGGCCCCATTTTCACAAAACTTATTTTAATAATCCCATGTACAAAATTTTTGGTAGTTTCCTAAATATATCACACATAACGAGCTTTCAAACTTCCCGTATCATTAAAGTACCTTATTTTTTATTAAATTAAAATTATGATTACGCTTTTTAATATGTTATAATACTTATTTTATAGTTAATATGAAATCAATGCAGAGAGAAAATAAGTATGTTTGTTACGACTACTAAGAAATAGTGTTTATCTGAATTTCTGTAAAACTGAATTTTGGTACATTATTTGTAAAGTGAATTTAACACTAACAGATTTAAGTTTTCAGGTAGGATTTATGGAAACACCGGCCTCTGTTACATAATTCAAAATAATGTACAATTTTATTTTCCGTCCAGAGCACAAATACCGTGCGTTGTCCCCTTGGTATTTTTATATTGATTTTGAAGTTTGGTTTACGTTTAGCGGAAGGATATGTAGTGAGTAGCTCAAAAGTATAACATTGCCAGGGCTTCAGAAAAGTTGGAAGTGATCATTAAGGCCTACGTCTTCCTGACGCTGGAACTGCGTTGCAGCATGCATGAAATACGTTTTTTTTTACAAAAATATTTAACGTGTTCCCACTAGGTTTACTACGGAAAGAAAACATGTTCCAAACGCGAAGAAAGGAGTGGCACATTCAAGATATCACGCATGCTACAAATACTATTTTTTAGCTATCCATATTTTATCTAAAAACATACTACCTAGACACGAACGAAACTACGACAGCGCCATGTATTGAACCATGCTATAGACGTTCCATCAATAAAACGGCAGGGTCTCCGCTTAAAGTTTGATTGGTAAACGCAATACGACAAAAAACATGGCAAGCCAGTTCAGAGCCTTACGCGTAGCGGTGATGGCGCATTTGAAGCGCGTAACAGTGTCGCCCTTATCGCTCCTGCACTTCTCCGCCTGAAACGCGGAGAACAGCTTCAAGTAGACGACCGCCTTAATGGACTATACGCACTGCGCCAATATAGTCCATTCACGGTTGCTTCAAACTGTTTTTTAAGCCCTGCTATATTTATACGTTCAAGCTAATCCCCCACCTCGTGCAAACAAAACTTAGTCAAGTATAGAAAATTACACCAAAGGGATAACGCACCGCATTCGTGCGCAGTCAGTTTAATGATATTTTGCATGGGAACTACTGCCTTGCTAGGCATTACCAAAACACCTATTTTCTCTTTGTTTTTATTCGCATTGGTTATAAATTAACAATTATAATTTATAAATAAAATATATGTAAAATTTTAATTTGTCATAAAGTAAGATAATTTTACGTTAAGAGTGAGTGAAGATATTTGGGCGGCTCTTAACAGCGAGATCTTGAGAGCCGATTTTATGTTAAGAGAATTATAAAATGCTTGTGATGTATGACATATCTAAGGAAAAACTAAACACATCACACATGAAGTGATTTTTCAAAGCCTTGATATAGAAAGTGCGAAGAAACCGCGAATAGACTAGCACTTCGTGTGGTGCACAACACGTTACTAAGGCCGCGTTCGTGACCTCAGAAACGTCCATTCGGACAGCGGCACAAAACAAGTGGAAAAAGGAATGGTNGTTACTAAGGCCGCGTTCGTGACCTCAGAAACGTCCATTCGGACAGCGGCACAAAACAAGTGGAAAAAGGAATGGTAAATACGTAGGATAATAACTTCCGTGAACAATACATGCAAAATCGTTGGCTACCAACAGCATATTGTTAGATGGCGTGGGCAGGCCTTAATTATACGGCCTACGTGAACACGCCATCTCACATAGAATTTCACTCAGACCAACGGGCAGCGAATTCTGGTAAGCTATTGCCTAACCCTGCTGGTTGAAACAGCAAGAACCCCTCCGCCAAACTGGGAACCAGGGCACTATTGCGTGAGGCCTAGAGACAATACAGAACAATGGAGCACCTTAAACAGGGTCTTTTCTCTACATGACTTCGGCTTAGCAAGATTGACCAAGGTGCCGCCAAGAAAACTAACGTGCCTACCGCTATAACAGGCACGTCCAAATCCGCCTCCGGCTTCGGCCTAATGTGGGACTATCCTGGCTCACTATAATGCAGTTAGGTAACCATAATAAACATTATAGGCTCCCCCGCATATGTAAATAATTCTTATTGTAAAAATCTTCTGATATGTAACTACACTTCTCCTTACTAACGTTTCACTTTATTGGAAACCCCACTGAATTTCTTGATTACTCGCACGCTAACTCCCCTTTAAGTAACATTAAAGTATACGGTTTATAATGAAAATAAATTCTAAATGGTCAATTTATAGCAATATGCCTTCTGAGGGGTGTAGTTGCTCCTCGTGCAGAACATGCCAGATGCAGTTGCTTGAACTAGACATGTGGCACATCAATTTGTGCCCGCACGCACATTTCGTTGCTGTCTTCAGCATCAGGGCATCTTCTCCACACGCCCATTATTACGTCTGCCAATGACTGATTACCACCGGCCCCTTCGCTGCAATGGTATGGAACGTTGGCCTGGAGGGACAACTGGCAAGCCAGTGTCTTCTCCGACGAATCCCGCTTCTGCTTGCCTCGCGATTGTTGCATCCACGTCTGGCGGCACCGTGGCGCACGCCTAGCCTAGTCTTGCGTTATGCACCTAGAGTTATGATAGGGGTGCCATCGGATTTTAGTCCCGCTCGCGCCTAGTTGACATCGCTGGTACCCTGACCAGCATCCGCTACATCGCGGAAGTGTTGGAGCCTGTTGTTGACCGCTATCTATCTTACGGGTCATCCTGGGGCCCTGTGCCAATAGGACACTGCACGACCGCATGTGGAACACGTCGTCCGACGGTTCCTGGATGGTCACCATGTCACATTGCTTCCTTGGCTTGCGCGTTCACTGCATCTCTTGCCCATTGAAAACGTATGGTCCATGGTTAGACGACGACTGGCCTGCCACAGGACACCCGCAGCCACAGCGGATGAACTTTGGTGACGCATCGAAACAGCATGGGCAGAGATACCCGAGAAATACATCCGAAGTCTCTTCCTCTCAACCCTCATCCGCTCTCAAGATCTCGCTGTTAAGAGCCGCCTAAATATCTTAATTCACTCACTCACTCTTCCTCTCAATGCCGTGTCTTGTACTCGTACAAGCGGTTATTGCCACCCGTGGTGGAGCTTCACAGTAGTGTTTTCCCCGTGTTCTGTACGCCGTACCGAGCTGCAATCATGTCGCCTGTGTATGATGGGTATTCTGCCCAATAAATATGGTTGTGATAGGTTACGTCGTTCTTGGTGCCCCAATTTTAATGACCAGCAGTGTTATAGCAAAAAGTATTTATCCAAGTTGCATTTTTCTTTTCTTGAGTCTCTTACCGTAACTACAACGCAAAGGATAACACATGTCTAAATTTGCTATTCCATTATATTATATAAAAAGAGCTTAAAAAACTAAATAAGTTCGCTTAAATTTTAATGGTAGGCACAACAACGACGAGTTTCTTAGATTTTCTCTGTGATTGTCATCATATCTGTGTGCTTATAGGTTCATTTGTTTGTAAAGCGAATTATTTCAACGACAGCGTGAGGAGGAAGTTATTCAGTACCACTATGTTTCTTTCGAAAGCCTACATTACAAGTTGGAGTTTACACCGTAATAATTACATTGTTGGCCGGGAGGCTCCTGACTCTTCGCCAAATCGTCCCGGATTTCATCCAAGGAAGTGTTTAATAATATATATTTAGAATGTAGGTTAATATAACCTATTACGACATACTCATCACAAAAACACTTATATTCACCAACTTAAGAGGCCACGTTAGTGTAGAAGCTAGAACGCTCGCCTCCCACAAAGGCGAACCGGATCGATTCCCGGTGGAGCCACTCCCGGATTTTCGNGTGTAGAAGCTAGAACGCTCGCCTCCCACAAAGGCGAACCGGATCGATTCCCGGTGGAGCCACTCCCGGATTTTCGCATGTGGGAATCATGGTGGACGATGCCGATAGTCGACTGGTTTTATTGGGGATCTCCCGTTTCTCCCGTCCTTGCATTCCGGCGCTGCTTCATCTCGTTGCACTCTCATGGGCTTTCAAGACCTCGTCGTTAAGAGCCGCCCAAATCTGTACACTACACTTCACCAACACAAAATACCTGAAAAGCGATGGTCTACAAGTCAGAAAAACTACAATCCTTCGATCACCACGAAAATTTTGACAGAATCATTTTATTGAATACAGTGCTGAGGACTTCTTCTTAAGTTTTCAGAAAAAATGCCACCCCGCTATGTTAATATAGTCTAAGTAACAGGGATTCCACAATATGCGATGGATAACATTCTTCTTTAAATACAGTATTCACTATCCGTAATTATTTAATTAATTCCGTGCTTAGTTACTTAAGCTACGGTTGAATGATCGCGCGTACACACAGCCAGTGTTTACCTACAACGGTCAATAAAAAAGTACAGTTATATTATTTTTGAGACGATTTTGCAATAATGCAGGAAAATAAATGTCGAAATGCCCCAATATCTTAGAATATAAAAATTTGGTGAATTGTCAGGAAAAGGAAACATTTCGCTCCGTATAATTGCAGTTTAGTACATTGCGGCCGTCAACTTTGTATGTTTAGCATTAAAAAAAGGATAATTAAGAGTTTTTCTCCGTTTCCTTAGTAGCTGTGACAACATTCCAAGTACACTGCGCATGCATACATTCCTAAACTATTTCTGAAAATTACACGGGTTTTCTCTGTCAACTCAAGTGCGGAATTATGTCTGCTATCATAAGTGTTACCGTTCCTCTGGTCGTGCTGTAGTTCTACTTTTACAAGTTAACACACTATTAAATTGTTCGATAATTTGCCATGTCCTTGTATACACATGATAAAGCATGAAAATTTAAGTATATATACATATGTCAGTGGTAACTTTCCTACATTTGTTCAAAAAGTGTTAAATGCGTGCTTAAGTTCCCAACTTTGGATAGAAACATTTTTATATTTGTAGCTTGATATGTTACATTTTCCATACTGTTTAGGAAGTTCTGAAATGTTTCCCTGTACGATTAAGTACAGCAATGAGACGATAACTAGCCATACACAGAACGTGTCGAGTATAACCTCTAAAAGCCTAATTAATTAGCATGCCACAAAAACAGTAGGTATAAAAAAACATATTGCTAAGAAATTTACGGGGAAGTAAATGTGTAATCTCCGTGTAGTATTCTTGCGAGGGCCTTCGACTAGCGCTGAAGGTAGTCAGCTGTCGGACGTCAGANAATGTGTAATCTCCGTGTAGTATTCTTGCGAGGGCCTTCGACTAGCGCTGAAGGTAGTCAGCTGTCGGACGTCAGACGGGCAGGTTTGGGGGATGGAAAGGGTCTGGAAAGTAGAGGGGAGGGGTTTTGATGTCGTTAAGTAATCAGGTATGTTCCCCAAGTTGGCAACCACCCGTCACAGAAACTTGGACATTTTCCAGATTACACGCGACCCTACTCGGAGATGGAACACCCCCTCCCCAANAATGTGTAATCTCCGTGTAGTATTCTTGCGAGGGCCTTCGACTAGCGCTGAAGGTAGTCAGCTGTCGGACGTCAGATGGGCAGGTTTGGGGGATGGAAAGGGTCTGGAAAGTAGAGGGGAGGGGTTTTGATGTCGTTAAGTAATCAGGTATGTTCCCCAAGTTGGCCGCCACCCGTCACAGAAACTTGGACATTTTCCAGATTACACGCGACCCTACTCGGAGATGGAACACCCCCTCCCCAANGCCACCCGTCACAGAAACTTGGACATTTTCCAGATTACACGCGACCCTACTCGGAGATGGAACACCCCCTCCCCAATTTTCCCATTTCCCACCCCACCCCACACCCGCTCGCTGTTCCTTATACCTGCCATGACGGGAACAGTCGTAACGTCTGATCGCCGCGTCAGAGGAAGTACAAATGGGATTAGTCCTCCCGCGCGATCCAACCTGGGAATTTGAAAATTACAATAGTTTTATCGAGTGTAGCAAGTTTTTTGATGATCGAAGTCTTTCGAAATCAGCTTTTGAGAAGAAAAAAAACCTCCCCACGAGTACACACTGAACGTGCATAAGCTAATAGGACACCCCCACGACAGATGTCGCCATGTTGTTTCCGGACCACGTGGTACCGGGTTTGTAACTCGGCTGAGCCATGACAAGCGTGCCTTTCTTGGAAGTAAAACCCGGCGTTGCACAATAAAGTGTTTCGTGCAATCTTATACAAGACCTGCTATCAGAGCCTGCATGCAAGTCGGTAGTATTATGGAGGTTCCTATGTAATGCCCTTTCATACGACGTTTTTTGCCACGCAAGTAAACATGAGCGCAGTTGTTTCGATTTTACTTACCCAACTATGGTTCCAGGACGGACTTCGCTCGTAGAATTCGCTAATGCACAAAGTCTAAAAAATTTTTGTGATAGCTAGACATTGCCGTGTTAAATAAGCGTGAACGTATACCGTAATTTTTACAGAACGTTGTTATGGCGTCATAGACCATATTTATGTTTTTTTTTNAAATAAGCGTGAACGTATACCGTAATTTTTACAGAACGTTGTTATGGCGTCATAGACCATATTTATGTTTTTTTTTTCATGCTTAGAATGTATTTACTCTTTTTGAACGTCCTAATCACTTGTTTCTCAGAACAAACTTACCACNTTTTTTTTTCATGCTTAGAATGTATTTACTCTTTTTGAACGTCCTAATCACTTGTTTCTCAGAACAAACTTACCACACGTCATCGCCTTCTCTTTGATATGCTAAAATTTACGCTATTTAGGAAACCTTTCACTGAAAATTTTACCCGACCAATTACCAAAACATTCATGAAAGCGGCCAGCAGTTGGCTAACTCTTGCAACAATCTATGGCAACGGTCATGCAAGCTTGCATGGAATCTTCCATGAAAACTTTCATCGTGGCACGCGGGCTTAAGTTTAGGATANGGCAACGGTCATGCAAGCTTGCATGGAATCTTCCATGAAAACTTTCATCGTGGCACGCGGGCTTAAGTTTAGGATATCTTCATTGACTAAAGATGAGGTAGGCCGATCTTCATCTTCTGCACATGTCCCTACAATGTCGCTATGTCGCAAAGTCGCATGGTCAACAGAGATGATCATGTTTGACTACGTTTGAATTTTTAACACATTCAACCTTTGATATGAATAAAATACTTTGACTAACATAAACATTGTATAGTTGCTTTAAAACCTATATTAGTTTATGTTTACAAACATCTCAAAATACTTCGTCACATAAGGCAGGAAAGTAGATAGGCAGTGCTTAACATNGGCAACGGTCATGCAAGCTTGCATGGAATCTTCCATGAAAACTTTCATCGTGGCACGCGGGCTTAAGTTTAGGATAGCTTCATTGACTAAAGATGAGGTAGGCCGATCTTCATCTTCTGCACATGTCCCTACAATGTCGCTATGTCGCAAAGTCGCATGGTCAACAGAGATGATCATGTTTGACTACGTTTGAATTTTCAACACATTCAACCTTTGATATGAATAAAATACTTTGACTAACATAAACATTTTATAGTTGCTTTAAAACCTAGATTAGTTTATGTTTACAAACATCTCAAAATACTTCGTCACATAAGGCAGGAAAGTAGATAGGCAGTGCTTAACATCTCGTCAAAAGCGAGGTCATTAGAGATGGAGTAAGCTGCTCAGAAAAGCAGGGACGAGAAAGGAATCGGCCATGGTCTGTATGAAGGAACCATCCCAGCATTCACCTGGAGTGATTTCGGAAAACCATGTAAAACCGAAATAAGGATATTTGAACCGGGAACCGAACACATGTCCTTCCGAATGCTAGTCCATTGGTTTACCAGTATGCCACCTCGTTCGATCTCAGTTACATAAACAGTGTTACAAACAAGGAGATTATATACAGTGTACATTTTGAGACACCTGCTCTTGGGCTGCATGTAGTACCGGTTGAAGCCAGAGCTTGTTCACTGACCCAGGGCTGTATTCATAAACATATCTTGAGCACTAGCTTCGTTAAAGCAATCTTATTGGGTGCCTTAAGTTCATATTTACGTCTCATGAACAAATCTTAAAACCTGTATCAAGCATAAGCAAACAAGGCGGTCTTCACGAAGGTACTATACGTTTGAACCAAACTCCGGAAAAGTTGCTGCGAGGAAAAAAAAATCNAAACAAGGCGGTCTTCACGAAGGTACTATACGTTTGAACCAAACTCCGGAAAAGTTGCTGCGAGGAAAAAAAAATCTTAAAAGTTATTCATTTGAAGAGATAGATGAAGGGTGAAAGCATATGAAATGTAGAGAAAGGAACGATATTTTGCGTGAAGGTTGCGGAATCGTTGTGAGAAGCCTGGTTTTCTCGTAATACGTTGATGAGTTTAGAGGATTTTATGGTGAACATGAATTATCAGGCATCGAGCTTAAACAGTACATCGAACTCTCTGTATAAATATATATATCTTCAACACTAGGCCAATACGGAAGAAATTGCGTGCTCGAAACCTCTTCTGGTTCCTAAATTACCACCTTAACAATACTGTACACTATCGCAATCAGTTGGCGTGGGTTTTTCGCTCTGTAGGGACATGAATTTTAAATATCGCTCAACGACTGTACTGAACCTCTAAGTAGTCTTATTGTAACTTAAGTTGGTAAGCATGTGTTATGATAGCTTTACCATTTTGAGTGGTTAAATGTATTATAACGACTACTTTATTTATCTTGTTGACTCATTTTTTACAAGTAATTCTAACAAAATGTATATTAACAATTGTAGTAATGTGCCTACCTACCTATACAAATATAATGAAAGTAATTGAATGATGTAATAATTCATAACTATATAATATGAAGTTACAGTTCACCATAACATAAAAAATCCATTAAACAAATTAGTTGGGAAAATAAGCAGTAAGGCTAAGCGGAAAAATATAATTCAGTTAATTGTCTGTCATGTAAATTAATTTCACAACGTAATTTGTAACTTCGACACGTTTAATTGATAATGCAATGCACAATCAAAATATAATTTTAATGGAATGTAAAAAAAATATAGAGTATAATTATTAAGGGAATCTGTAAAAGGAATNCACAATCAAAATATAATTTTAATGGAATGTAAAAAAAATATAGAGTATAATTATTAAGGGAATCTGTAAAAGGAATAAGTCCAAAATAATTATGTAGATGGAAAATGAGAGGATTAAAAATATTCAGTAATGTTATAAGTAATTCTTATAGCCTAGATTTAAATAAAAGTTGTATTTCTTATATTAATACGTAAATGCTAAATACAGTTTTAAAAACCAATTTTTGAAGTGTGATGCTTNTAAAAGTTGTATTTCTTATATTAATACGTAAATGCTAAATACAGTTTTAAAAACCAATTTTTGAAGTGTGATGCTTTTTTCCACGCAACATAAATTTTGTTTACATCTGTTCCGATATAAATTTAAGATGTTGCTGCAAGCAGCGAAGTAGCTAATAATGGAATTTTACTTTCCTGTGGAATGTCTCATATACAGGCTGTTTATGCGGTTACTGCAGCCGTGCGATTGTTGTACACACTGCACGAAATAATCATGCTTGCGGAAAACTTTGCGGAAACTCACTTCCTATTGGCCAATGCGCTCTTCTCCGTATTTCTTTTAGCCTTGTTCTCCTCCAAACTGGCATCACGAGCAACCCGACTAGGACCTCTCCAGATGTTTTCTATAAACAACATTCTTGGACTCAACCTTAAATCCTACCCACTTTGCTTTTGCTAGTAACTTTGGCAAAAAAAAAGTAGTCCAAAGTTGGAAAATGGAGAGTGTTAACTGCGCCGCTCGCATGCGCACTCTACCCCATATTTCATCTGCTGTTAGTTTAGATTGTGTGGCCACGTACCCAGATTTGATTCATTGCACAAAAACATGCACAAAAACAATAAGTTTAAAAATTACCGTAAACACTAGTTGTAGTATCTACAGTAATACCGGCAGCATAGTGTGAAAAGAAGTTGTATGACTTGGCATCTGAAAAATGAAATGTTTAATTTGGCGGCCATTAAAATGAGTTTATTTTCTGCGCTATGAACAATATAGTAAGCATTTGTAGGATTCTGGTAATCGATAGTATAGATTGCTCACGATTTATTGAGCATTTTAAAAATCCATGTTAAAAATATACTTTCCCACTCATTCTTCCGCCACAAGTAAAATTTACCTTGCAGTTATCGTTATTATATTATTTATACTCCATAAAGTGCAACTGCAAAACTGCACGCATAAAGCACATAGAAACCAAATGAAATAAACTTAACAGCACAAAGATGACATAGATNGCAACTGCAAAACTGCACGCATAAAGCACATAGAAACCAAATGAAATAAACTTAACAGCACAAAGATGACATAGATTTGTTTTAGTCTTCTGCGCATCTCCCCAACATAGTTCAAGAACAGCTTGGTATATTTGTTTATATTTGTTATAACTTAGTCGAAATGACTGTACATGTATGGAGTGGAGATATTTGGGGGCTCTTGATATCAGGGTGCTGAGATGCGATGATGATGAAGCGAGGTGAGTATGGAGCAGCGCCAGAATGCAAGGGCGGGGGAAACGGGTATGATGTACATGCGCATGTCTTTAGGTGTGGTGTAGGTTACATGTACCTTGTCGCCTTTTGTGTGATGTGTGTGTATCACAGTGCTGTGCATATGCCATAAACAACACTCGAGGATAGAATCGTTTGGGACACGCACTTTACCTTGACACATACTATACACTCTCAGAGAAAAAAATAATTCGTAGGAGAAAATTATTCTGGGTTGCGTTCAAGCATGCGAACTGCATCAAAATGTAATAGGACCTAAAATGTGTAAACCTTTTACTAAGAAATAAAAAATAAATTAATTATGTAAATTAAAAAATATATATAATTCNGACCTAAAATGTGTAAACCTTTTACTAAGAAATAAAAAATAAATTAATTATGTAAATTAAAAAATATATATAATTCTGTTGCTCATTCTCATTGCAGTTATTAAATTACATATTTTAAGTATGAGTTTTCTGAAGCACCACAAAATTCCAAAATTCAAACTAAAAGTTCGTTCCTAGTAAACCTGAAAATAGGAAAAGGGGAATTAATAGTGTCCAACTGTGCTCAGTTTGCAGAATATAATGACTCATTTTCTCATGGGCATCCGTGGGCAATACAAAACTTTACTATCAATAACAGAAACATCTTAAAGAGGGGGAAAAAAATTAACTTGCAGTTCGTAAGCTGGTANTACAAAACTTTACTATCAATAACAGAAACATCTTAAAGAGGGGGAAAAAAATTAACTTGCAGTTCGTAAGCTGGTACAGGAAAATCGGCACGTCACTTACCATTACTGATTACTTAAAATGGACAAAACTCATTTATTAGAAATAAAACCATCTTTCATTTAGTTTAGAATTTTCATATTCTGGAAACATTTTGCCGCTTCTTAGGTAAAACTCCATTAAAATTAGTCTCAGTAAGACTACTTCTTCGTACAATGCGGAGCACGACACAGCACGTCCGCCCGCCTGGGAGACAGAGGAATTATCTGCCCGTTAATTCAAAAGGCTTTCGCTGTAACGTCTTCCAAACGGAACTTAACAAATTTATGTCGGCAATGAATCATCGCGGGAAAGCTCTCAATCTTAATGAAATTTAATATAAATACCATTAAAACGAGTTCCTCACCCAAGTAACTCATCTCCGACACAAATTAATACATTCTGTACGAACTTCGCAGCAACTGGACGTCCTTACAGAAGAATTCAAAACAAAACAAATCTAACTAAACTAAATTTCCTAACAAAAATTAAAATTCAAATGACAATAATCGCATTGATTAATATAAAAAATTATAAAAATATAAAATAAAATGAAGTCTTTTAAAATTTCAAAATCTCACAGAGTCCAAAATACCTATAATACACAAAGACAAAAACATAGAACAATACACATTAAAGTAATGTAAAACAATATAATACTTGAAATGAAATAAAGTAAAATATTTACACTTTATTGAAACATATACTAAAAAATACAATTCTCTCTCTTACTCTGCAGTCACATGCTGCACGGGAGATCCCCGAAAAAAATCCGCCGACCGGTACGATTCCCACGCGCGAAAATTGTAAGCTATCTCGTCGGGAATCGAACCCGGTTCGGATTGGTGGGTGGCGACCGCTCTAGCTGCTGAGTTACTGTATAAACACATAAAGTACTTATTTTAATAAACGGTGTGCTAACTGAAGTCGAAGACACGTGGTTTCGATAGACGTGTAAAAACAAAAGTAGTTCAGTGTTGGAAGACGGATATATTACTGCGCAGCTGGTATACATAGAGCCATGAGATAGCTGGGCCAGTTTAAGAAAAACCTACAATTTCAGTATGCTTTTTACATTTTAGTAGAAATATCAATACAAAAACTTAAAAAAATTCTAAAAATTATTTTATAATCTATAAATCCAATGAAAAATAATTTTTTTTCAATCAATATATATGAAAATTTTAATTGAAAACCAAAATTCTCTTTTAGGAAATGTTTAAAAAATATTAAATATATTGTACAGAAATATTCAAACTTTTGTATATTCAAATATCAAAAATTTCCCTACAAATACGAAAAAACCTTTTTAAAAATATTACAAATGTTATCTATAAAAATAAACAAAAACTTATTCAAAAATATTAGAATTCTGTGGTAAAAAAATAGGGGTTGAAATTTTTAAAAGAATTTATTGATAAGATAATAATTATTTGATTTGAAAAATTAAATTAATTTACTGAAAAATTACCGAAAAATGAAAAGGATTTAAACTTGACTATATCATTAATTTTGTAATTAATTTTTTCCCTCAAAATATATGTCTAGATAAGTAAATGACAAAAAATTTTCTTAAAATATTTTAAAAATAAAATTTAAATTAAATAATATAAAATGTGCTACTGGTATTTGATAGCTACAAACATATTACAAGATTTTTAAATAAAGAATATGAATGTAAGTATTTAATTATGTTCTTTAATCAAACATTTATTAATTGTATTTAATGTCTTTCTTCGGTCATTTAATCGTTTTACTACTTAACATAAATTACTTTCGTATGTAATAAAAAATTTTTTAAGTCACGCCAAAGAATTATAACTTCTAACGCGCGTACATAAGTACACGTACCCATGTTTTATATATATATATATATATATATATATATATATACACTCTGTTTTTTACACTCTCCATAGTTTACCATGTACTGAATTTTTCATAAGTTTACAAAGATATTTCTCAAAGTCATTATGTGCTTTAGTTCTTGATACCTGCCCAATGCTGTGGTTTATAAGTAGGTATTGAATCTGCTCTCGGCATGAGGTGCTAGCGATTGATGCTGGCCCTCCATGTTAGGGCGTATGAATACGTCGACACTATTGTCTCTAGGTCCAATTTACTAATAAATTCACCTCGTTTTAGGTTACCAATAAATAAGTTTTATTAACGCTTAACAGGGCCACTCATACATGTACACACGAGGCAACACTCCCCTTCCCTGTTATACGTCGGCTCCGTATTGTTTGGCGCAGCGATTCGCGTCGTGTAGAGGGGGGTTGGGGGAAAGATTCTTCACACATGCTGGATGACTCTACNTTTTCACACTTGCTGGATGACTCTACTTATCTGGCTTGAGGCGCTGTCTTCTCTCGGCTGGCGACTTGGGACTGCTCCGGCACTTGGTGGGCTTCTCGACGCCTGGTCTCGAAGCTCCTCCTCTCGGGTCCACTCAGCACTCTCCGACTGACGACGGCCGGCTGCCGTTGTCTTCTCACGGATTCGCTCCGCCCTCCTCGATTCCCATCGGCCGACTGCTCGATCCTCGACTGACTGATCGATCATCGCACTGGCTTCGTCCGGCTCCGACCCAGACGCCTCGCTTCAGGTCCCCCGACTGACTGACTCGTTCACGTCTCTCAACTGACTGATCCGTTCCTCCCGCTCTCCCGTCGTTTTGTAGGCTCCATCGCCATATTTAACTTGCACCGTCCCTGCATGTGGCCGGAGTGCTTGCCACGTCCCCCCTGAGTCGTAAAACACGTGGCCGCTGCTCCTGTGGTCCGCAGTCGGCCTGGCGTCGCNTGCCACGTCCCCCCTGAGTCGTAAAACACGTGGCCGCTGCTCCTGTGGTCCGCAGTCGGCCTGGCGTCGCCCCTTGCTTCTGGCCTGGAAGTTTATTGTTCCGTTCTGCATGTGCGGGAACTCTTGGGTGGCCTCTTTGGTTCGGCGCACTTATGCCTCCGGATACCGTGTCGTTATTATCCCAGAACGCCCGCTAAAAGCTCTCAATGTTTATGGCAGTAGCTAGCCTGGGACAGGTGCCGCCGCTGGTGTGGGCTCCGCGTCCCCGGCAGCTGCGAGTTGCAGCTGCATCCGCCTTCCTCCACACATGGTCGTACCGCTGGGCCGTCCTGGCGCCATTCTCCTCATCACGTCCGCCAAACCCTTAATCCTTATTGTGGTCGTCCGCCTGCGAGCTTCGCCAGAGCGTGTGTTCTGACGAATAAAATATAGGGGCGCAGAATGCGTCATTCTTATATTCCTATTAAGATCAATTTATTTCTTTAGCTAATTAATTTGTAAATTTTTTTTAACTCTATGTACATTTGTAAGTTTTAAACCATTTTCTAAACACAATTTTATGTTCTGTTATGTAATAAATATTTTTATTTAGTATCTACTGTTGCTACTTATTTATTTTTTCTTAATAACGCTACAGTAAAATCTTAAGTTCATCATGTTAAGCTTTAAGATATTCTAAATCAACTTTATTTGAGAAATTTATAATGTAATTTTCTATTATTTCTGTATCTGAAACATTTTTTATCAATTCAAAATCAATAAAAAGTAAAAGTACTAGCATTTGCCAGTCATAGAAATTATTTGCATCTTAATAAAATAACAAAATAGAAAGTATATTTATATTTATTTTTAAATATATATTTTCCAACCTTGGGAATATTTTTCTAGAAATAAAAACATATTATCATCATTTAATAAATCGAGGAAAATTTCTGTACATATTAACATTACATCCCAAAATAATCCCGGAGCTGTATAATACCACTATGACTCTAATGGCTATTTTTTATGTATATTTTATCATAGTATTGTAAATACTTATTCCAAAATGAATTTCCCAACATTGAGAAATTCCTCTTCTCTTTCCTTNCATTTTATCATAGTATTGTAAATACTTATTCCAAAATGAATTTCCCAACATTGAGAAATTCCTCTTCTCTTTCCTTCTCTAGAAATAAATTTATGCTAGAAACATCCAATAAGTTGCGTTCAATTTTTGTAATTTCTAACATTGCATCCCAAGGTAAACATGGAGCTGTATGATTAACGTGACCATTTATTTTTTCCCTCAGAGCGGGACGCCCTTAAAATAAAAATAAAAAAAAATATATATATNTTTAACATATCAGGTTTAGTTTTTAAGTAGGAATGGAACTGTTGGCATGACTTGTTTATGTTATCCTTTATTATCATAATGGCTTTTAACACTGGGACTCCTAATTGTGTTTTTCACTCATCTATATTTTATTCATATGGGAAAACACTCTTTCGACTGGAGCGTTACTGCCAGGCAGACATAAAATGTACTCGATTATTATACGGAAATTCACATAATTGAGATTATTTGTTTGAAAGTGATTGAATATTTAAACCCAACGATCTTCAGCAGCAATATTCTCAGCGTTCCATTCTGTTACTATCCCAGCTGTAATATAATTGGAAATCAACTAAAACTCGTCAAACACTCCTGTATCTTGACTGCTACTGAGAAATCCCTTCTCTATAAGCAAATCCAACACACTTTGAATCTGCTCCCACGTGGGGACCGTGGTCAGGTTCGGCCATTCAAACACTTCTAATTCTGTGTTGAACTGACACCACTGCTCCAAGTATTCTTTACTTGTCTTGTAAAATTATGCTACCGTTGTTTTCACATCTTCCTCAGTGAAAACACCAGTTTCTTGTAATTTCAATAATATACTACGGGCAGCGTGGGGAAGAAAGAATGCATTTTGTTTCAGTGTCAAATTGTCTTTGAGCCGATTAATTTCCTTCGCGGTCTCTATTGCAGACACGGTTTGTCCCTCAATCTTTAACACAGCTTGATGAAAAGTAGCTGCCTGTGCATGCATAAAAATAACCAAAATTCAGAGCTTTCATTCTGAAAAAAATGCTTTTGTTATATTTGGGCATTTATCGATGCTCAGAAAATAGTTTTTTAGAGGCTGAAACATTTTTAAAACTCTCTCCAGCGCGGGCATTAACGCAAGCCATCTAGTTTTACTGTAGCCTAGAAGTTTCTGATATTCTGTGTCAGCTGCATAACAGAATTCTTTGAAAGCTTCAAGGCGAACGCTATAAATGTAAAAAAAAATGAATACATTTTTACAATAATACATTTAAAATCAACAGGAAGACAATCTGCAGCTGTTTTAATCGCATTGTGTATTATGTAAGCTCCACATCTAATTCCTACGAGTTTCCTTCCAAGAGACTGTTTAAATTTGGCGTAAACATTATTAACTCCTTTTCTATTTTGTCCTCCAAAATTACACTTTGTGTTGTCTCCACAAAATGCCACAATTTTTGGTTTTAGTTCATTTTTTGTTATTACTTGCGTCAAATAATCTACAATAATATCCGATGTTTCTCCTGGTTGCTCTTCAAATTCTAAAATCTTGACTTGTACTCCTTCGTGCTTCACGCAGGTGCTCCTTTAACTCACGTGTTGCCATAGGTGCCAACACATTCACAATAGCGTCAGATTTCGTACGAGCGCACCTAAAGTTTTGTTCGAAACATGTCTGTATTAGGTTAGAAGCATAATCATTCGAGCGAAAGCTATGATTTTCCTGCACAGTGTGAAAAGCCCAAGCACCTTCTGCCGCGGTAACTTCAAGACCTTTGGAAGACGGTGAATCGGTTTCCTTATAGAAATTAAGCATTGATGAGCTTGAAGCGGCAGCATAATCGGATAATCTGCGTTTTTCTGAACGTAAATGTTTCTCAATATCACTAGCACCACCATGTGCAACACTAAAATCTGTACGACACTTTTTCACATGTGACTTCTGTGGGAACACTTTTTTGTTTTATAAACAGATACTTGGTATGCAGATTAATATTAAAAGTGCACTTGCGTTTAGGCATTTTAAAACTGCTATAATCACATAANTGCAGATTAATATTAAAAGTGCACTTGCGTTTAGGCATTTTAAAACTGCTATAATCACATAAAATGCAAAGATATGTCTCGCGGCGATTGCGTAATGATGAGTCAAATACTAATCAGTTACTTACTGACAGTTGAAACATTCACTGATTCGCCACCTACTCCCGCCCGTCCCGTCGTCTCGCACATCGCGCCACCCGCTCCATTCCCCGNGAAACATTCACTGATTCGCCACCTACTCCCGCCCGTCCCGTCGTCTCGCACATCGCGCCACCCGCTCCATTCCCCGTGCATGCGCAGTACGGACCTGCAACACGGCGTGGCGCGGGCGACAAGTGATTAACGAACGACGAAAACAAAACAGTAAGCGGGACATTTTTACGAATTTTTACGAATTGTGGGGACATCGGGGCACATAGCTTCAAAACGGGACTGTCCCGCTCAAAGCAGGACGTATGGTCACGTTATGTATGATTCCAGGATGGAACTTATATATATATATATATATATATATATATATATATCACATATATCTGTCAATATTAAAAAATCAGGTTTATTTTGGAATTTTGTGTATTCTTCCGAATTTTTAAGATTAAACTTATCCCATACTAACTTTGCTTGATTATAATCTTCGTAAGAATTATGAGTTTCATTTTATTCTGGGTAACTGTGTTTGTTACAAATGTTAAAAATATTCACAAATATTTACCTAACACTTCATTCATCTTTAAACCATGAAACTACTTTCCCTCCGTCATTGTCAACTTTACTAAGTGCACGCTAGCCAGTGTGCCCGTTGAAATATATTCATGTAGGGTTAATGACATTTTTCAAAGGCTAATTTCAAAAGGGCTCAATCAACCGTGTACAGACTATAGTGTGTCGGTTGAAATATACGCAGTTATGCTCAGGAAAATTTCCATAGAGTGATTTATAAAGTGATCAGTTTACCTCGAAAACTGNTTGAAATATACGCAGTTATGCTCAGGAAAATTTCCATAGAGTGATTTATAAAGTGATCAGTTTACCTCGAAAACTGTTATTTTTTTATGTGACTACGCAAGGATATATAAACGTGAACAGGCAACCGCGAAATAACTACAAAAATATGAATAACGTAAATTATTTGCTTACATAACATAGTTAACATTCTTAATCTTCTGCCTATAATTGAACGGCATTTACGAATATTTCACATGCACAGTTATACAATTGGCTAATAAAGCCTCTTTCGNTTGAAATATACGCAGTTATGCTCAGGAAAATTTCCATAGAGTGATTTATAAAGTGATCAGTTTACCTCGAAAACTGGTATTTTTTTATGTGACTACGCAAGGATATATAAACGTGAACAGGCAACCGCGAAATAACTACAAAAATATGAATAACGTAAATTATTTGCTTACATAACATAGTTAACATTCTTAATCATCTGCCTATAATTGAACGGCATTTACGAATATTTCACATGCACAGTTATACAATTGGCTAATAAAGCCTCTTTCGGTTTAGTCTCTTTGACACTTGCAAACTTTTTGGTTTAAGAACTGTCCCGGACAGAAAAATCTTATTTGCGAAAGATAACACGCATTATTCCCAAGACCTCATTTCCATTAATACCGTATCACTTGGTTATGTAGAAATATTGCACCATGCTAGAAACTTTGGTGTATCATCGACTGTTTCCTTGGCTTCATCGTCCTGAGCACATATAAGAAAATTTTCTTTCACTATTGCGTATGAAGCTACTTTCCCGTTTCTCTGGGCCAATGAGAATCTTGAAACTCCAAGACTGGATTCTTATTACTGGTCTGAAAAGTGCCAAACACAGTGAAAAAATGCTTTATACAACCATAAAAGGCTCAAGAAGTTAGTGTTTTTTCATGTTTGGCTTAAAATGTTTTAGCTGTTTTCTAGTGTCTCTAGATGTCATAAATCTAGGTAAATGAGAGTAATATTACCACTACATGCATAAGGAGTGTTCAGTTTGAAATTGCGAATCATCATGTAAATACATGCCAGAAGCTATATCTTGCCTGTTGGCAGTAACACAACCCTTACATTAAGATACTTCTAACAAACTATTTTGAACTTTTTAAAAATAAATTCCTTTGCCTTGCTGTAAAATAGATCATCTTGTGTTAATGTCATTTTGTAGGAAATTAACATAGGTGAATATCATGAATATCGTGAATATCCTTTGTCGCGTCCTTACAACTATGCTCTTAAATTACGCGTAAAAATAATATAATAATTGGTGTAAACCCATTTTAGTTATTTCCGGGGGAAAATAGAACGCAATACAATTAAAAGAAGGGATTACACAGTTTACGTTAAAACTTGAATGGAAATAATTATTTTCCTAGAGAGTGCATTTGTTTCAGAACACGAAAAACCAACTTTTACTAGAACTTATAACAAGCTAGAAATGCATTATTTTCGAGGAAATAATGAGGTAGCGAACTTCGTCAGAGCTGTTAACATTCAGTTTTACTTTCGTACGTACAAACAAATACACTGGCGGAAAAAATCCCTATGCCAAAGGGACTCTGTGAGCTATTTGTTATTACGCTCAGCTAACAGAGATATTGCTGAAAGTAGTGATGTTTTACTTGGAGTTTTGAGATCACATTAAAGGTACTGTAAATTTGTGAAAATATTATAGTAACGAGTTTAATAAGTGCAGTAGTTATAATTATATTCAAACTGATAAAGCCTTGAACAAGGAAGTTAACGAAATGTCTGTAATGAACAAATACGTGTCACTTATCTCTAATCAAAAAAGAGTTAAGAACAGACTATGTGTTGTTCACAATAAACAAACAAACTAGGTAGGCAACACAGAGTATATGTGTATCTGCATCTCAATGCATCGTAAACGAGAATACCTTTGTCACTTCCAGCGAAAATCTTCCGCGTTACTGCGAAAAACGCAAGTAGTAGGTATATGTATACGTTTCAAGATTTTTACCATTAACGTATTTACATGTATTGGAGGACCAAATTAGAAGGCAATTAATCTTAGACATTCAGTGAGCATAACAATTTAGAAACAATAACACTTGCCCTGAAGAAAACAAGTATGTTGCAGGAACCAAATCCATGTACCTGTAACCCATTTAAGACTGTTAATACAGGGACAGCAATCAGATTGACTGTTGGTATCACGTAAATATTGTCAGCGTAGATAGTAATTGCAGAGAACTATATTTTGTTCTGTTGTGTTCCCATCTCTGATTTTATCTGCAGCTGTGAATATAGTTCCTACAGCGCAGCTCACTGTTCCTGCTGCAGAACTGATAGTCACTCCAACAGAACTTCAGCAACATTTGGATTGTTCCCGCAATAAATAGAACTGTAATAAGCTAACATAACATTTTTTTTGGTACAGACGTTTGGTTGCTACTACCATTGACAAGATAACAGAACTGTTATATTGTCCCTTCCCTGTCGATATTGTTCAGTGTACTTAAATTGATAAGGAGAAACCACTATACCTACACTGATGAGCCAAGAAAACTGTTACACCTGCCTAATATCGTGTAGGGCCCCCCGAGCACGCAGAAGTGCCGCAAGACGACGTGGCATGGACTCGACTAATGTCTGAAGGTATGCAGGAGGCAATTCACACCATGAATCCTGCAGGGCAGTCCACAAATCCAATCTGCGCCAATTTGAGAAAGGCTTTCACGTCTGTCACGTTTAATGATTCTCGTCAGTCGTCGTTTGTCCCGTTCTTTCACGATCTTTTTCCGTCCGCAGCGATATCGAAGATGTGACGTTTTACCAGATCCCCGATATTCACGGCCCACTCGTGAAATGGTCGTACGCGAATATCCAAATATTATAGCTACCTCGGAGATGCTATGTCCCATCTCTCGTGCGCCGACTATAACACCTCGCTAAAACTCACTTAAATCTTGATAACCTGCCATTGTAGCAGTAGTAACCGATCTAGCTGACGACCGCAACGCGTTACTGTGATTGGTTCCATACCTCTTCAGTGTACTTTTGGCAGCAGTGTATGGTTATCCGAGCGGAGAACTATTTCAGATTTGGTGAAGTATACACCTGTAAGTGACATATTGTACCATTCGTGAATAGCTCAGTAAGTAAAGTTTTGGTGGAATAGGAGGTAGGTGGACTAACAAAGCATCAACCAGCGAGGATCGCCTGAAGGCAAGTTTAATGTGTAGCTAATTTTTTTGCCATGCTAAGATGCTATAATTTAATGGAGCATAAACGGAAGCCGGGAATAAGGTTCTACTCTGATTCTATAGAATTATATTTGCTATAAATTACTGACCTCTTACCAAAAACCTCAGTCTGGCGTTTACACATGGTATCAACAATTATCGTGACATTCAAGGCTTCATCGGAATATCAAGTTGCACATACATACTTTTTATGGAAGTTTGAGTGAACATGCAAATAATGTTTGAAATAGAACTTTGAAAATCCCACTTCAATATGGATCATATTTTTAGCCAGGAACATTTTAACATATTTGTTACACATGTGAATTTTTCTTCTCACGAAGGAATATAAACCTACTAACTGTAGGCAAAATATAACCAACCATATCAACAATGCAGCATTTACAAAATTTCCTCCCCTCTTTTTTTACATCATATAAGAAAACAAAAACTTAATAGTCATATGGTTGCACTCACAATGATACAATTGAAAGTTATCTCATGTATTTTCTATATGACTTGCATACAGGTTTTCCTGCCTTAGAAATAGGCCATTCACCGGAGCTGTAGATATTCAGCCTTTTGAACATTAGCTCATAATACTTGGATTAATGTGCGTGAGTACTCTAGACAATTTATTTATTTCCGATGTGATATCTCCAAATTTTGCATTGATTTTTATTGGTGGTCTTAGAGTGTTTTGACAGTGGCGAACGTTTAGAATAGATCTAGTTTATTTTTTAACTTGCTTGCATTGAATGCTGGTGCTTACGTATGTCAGAAGTGGTATCTTACAGTATTATAAAAGGTATATCAGAATATATACTGCACTGGTTAGCTTGTTTTACTGAAGATGTATTTTATTGGAAATTTCATTTCACAATGCAAACAAAGTTTTGATCATCAATAGGCTGATTAAATCCTGAATCATAGTGTTGTTGATTGTTAAAATATTTTTACATATAACAATGATAGTAAACACCATAGCATTAATTTATGTGGGACTGTTTGGTGGAAAATTTTGCATTACGTTAGAAGTTACTCCGCGTTTATTTTTAAGAATTTCTAAAACATTTCTACGTGTTTATCGTGTTACAAGTCTTTTAGTAAGTCAAACTACCAGGAAATTAGACTTGAGTAATTAAATTCCTATAGTAGAAACACTGTTCTTATTGAAAAGACTTCTAGAACTCGTAACGGCTACTAAAACCTGCGAAATTGCTGTTTTATTTTTCAGGAGTCTGACTGGGCTTCGTACTCCTATAAACACATGATGTTGTCACTTATTCATTGGTCGTTACCTCTACGAGAACGCGTTACCTCTTTGAATGGACAGTATATGATTCGGCCACACCAGTATGAAATATTTATACATTGACGCAGTGTTACCCAGAACGTGCCGAATATTGCACGGTATAATGACAAAAGCTGTGCAAACCTGCACGTGCTTCAGGCGTAACTTGTCTCCATATAATAACGAGAATATTGCAAGTCTTTACTGATTATCGATAATACTTGGTACTATAAGCCATAGAAACGCCGTAATTGGTGAAAGTTAATAGTCATCATGTTCTTGGTGACAGTGTCCTTGTAACTGTGATTGGGCATTGTCTTAGTTTTGCGTTACAGGAAAGGTATGAAGCTACCAGATCTTCTATTGTCATCATGTTTAAGTCACTGTACAATGGACTGCACATATGATTTGGCTCATCGCATCTTCATGTGAGCTGTATGAACAGCTTTGAAGAATTTTCTGGAAACTGAAGGATTATACTACCTTGTATTGTAAACTAAAAGTCACCCACCTCATGTAATGTACCTTTGTAGTCAGTTATTTTTATGAAGTTTGAGACGTTCACTGCTGACCCTGCCAATTTCACGTTATAACATCTCTAACTACGCCATACCTTCTAATGTCTACCAGTGACATATTTTTTTAAAATTCTGAAGCAGTTCTTTATTATCTTTTGTAGTAATTTAAGCATGGTTCTAGGAAAAATGAAGAAATTATTTATTTAACTGCCAGCATCTGACTTGGTACTTTCTGCGTCGTGTTTACAACTGGCAAATGATACAAGCTACCACTATAAGTAATGATTTAATTCAGTGGGTAATTTTCAAGGCCAAGATCACTGAGGCGTGTTCGGTCGACGAAGTTTCAAGGACAAATTTCAGGTAAATCATGAATATGTGTGTGTAAGTGTCGTTTTTATATCGCAAGTTGATGTTAGTACAGTAGATAAGTCGTTTCCCAATTAGCTTCCCGGCTTTAAGCAGGGACATTAAAAATCTATAACAAAAACAATCCATTCAGTGCCGCTCTTGTCAAACAAAAATCCCGAATATGACGCAGTTTCTTTAGCCAAACTTCAGCTACATTGTAAGAAATTTATGTAGATTTACGGGAACTTTTACGGAGATGTAGAGGTAATTTACGGAAAGGCACTCCGTTATGACGTATAACGGAAATGAACTCCGTAAATATAAAATACGGAAGTTCTCGTATTCTTATGGCTTCGATTTTGAGACACGAACATTGCTTATGGTACCTGAAGCGTATAAAATCCCATATTCACAATACTACTTCTTGTGAAATAGTAGTAGGTGAGTGGCAAACCACTCAGAGTGGCAATTCGTTGATTCTTGTTTAAGTTCCGCTACAGAACAAAACCTTCTGTATACACGGTGAAACACGCACATAACGAAAATAAAACAATATTGTCGTGTTCTCGTTTTATAAACCACAAATACAGCAAGCGCTCTAACACGACGTGAAACGAAGACAGGCGCGTTCGTCTCTTTCATGTAAAATCCATATTTACGAAATACTTCATGTAAAGGTGTGGCAGGTGAATGGGACGACCTACGTGAGGAGACACTCTGCCTCCTTGATTTGACGGCGTTCCCTGCCGTCAAACGCAGAACGGTGGTCGGGCTACTCAGGAACTTGGTTCACTTTACTATCAATACGCTGACTCCGTTCCACTTACGTGAATTTGCTGACAGGCTGCGTAGGGTGAGGTGGTCAATGGTAAAAGATAAAACACTGAACAAAAAACATGGCCATTATTTGTTTTTCTTATAAAGTGTATCCCTGAGTGTGTGCATGTCGTAACTAATTAATTTGTAACAAGTGTGTAACCAGAGTAAGAACATGAGCACTTGAGCCTCTGTCCACTATTGTACTTCCTGTATCATATAGTCAAAATACACGTTATAGACAAAAAAAAGTGGTTCAAATTATTGATTGTTAATTTTTCGATTCGTGTTCAAATTCCACTACAGACACCATATTTGAACTTTTTTTAAATTTCTGTGTCATACAAAGGGAAATACATTACGAAAATAAAACTCTTTTTTCTTATCCCTGTTCGTAAAGCTGAAAAAATTGCAAGAACTCTAACATGACTAGAAACTAAGAGGTACATGCATGAATATTCATAAATCCCGTATTTACAAGCCTAATTCATTTAAAAGGGTGGTAGGTGAGTGGATAGTGGGTGTTGGGCTGACAAAATGTTTTTCTGAGTGAAAATCCCGCCATCGAACAAAACAATTATATTTTTTAATAGTCATTTTTATACACAGTGAATCACCCACAAGACGACAGTTGTTACCTCTTTTTATAAAGAGCAGATAAAAAAAATTACAATTTTGTGGTCACGTTCCGTGAAGTTACGGACATTTATGTGAAATTTACCGAGAGAGTTTTTTTGGAAAAAAACGAAAGACTGTAATTTAACGCAGATGTCTGGATAATTTGAAACCGGTATCTTCCGTAATTGTACGGACTTTTTTTTCTTACAGTGTAGCTTAAGCCTCGGCCTAAGACATACCTGCTTAAGCTCTACTTTAGATGCACGCTGTGGCAGTTTGGAATATTATGAAATAGAAAAAGATTTGACATACTGCTCGTATATTTTTCACTTGAACAATTCTTATTAATTCTTTCCAGGAGGCAAGTTACATGGTAAACTTTTCTTACAATTCCATTTAAACTTAAGACATCTCTCTCCGAAGGCAACACCTTAACGACAGCAACTAGGGACAGTACCTCTTCACAGGTGACAAAATATTAATCATACTTGTCCCCCTTACAAGGAATGATTTCTCAATATTACAGGCGCCAATCTTAGTTTTGATGACAGAGGCGTATTGAAAATTTGAACAATCACTGAACATAACACTGTCGCAATTTTGAATTACTGCCGCAGTTTCCTATAATATTTAATGATCTTCTTTATTGAAAGACCTTCCCAGCTAGACCTAATGTTCAAATGACATTTGAACACTTATTTCAGTGCAGATGTTAATTAAGGATATTTCGGATCGTCGAGCATAATCGCGATCCTTTCGCCTAACTGTACGCCAAAATGCCATCCCCAAATTTTGCCGTACTTTGACATGTAATCGAATGCACGAGACACTAAGGACCAGCACGGGCATCAAAGGCCCCTTTGACCAGGTAAATCACAATCAGCCCTGCGGGGGTGCGAACCCAGGCATTCACGTCTCTGAATGTGTGCGATGGCGCCTCGTGAAAGAGAGACGTCTCTTGTCCAGAAGTAACCCATATGCGGCTCTCCATTCTCTAGAGTCCAAAGGATTAAGGTGTCCACACGGGCGGGGCCCAACGGCTCGCCCTTTACCCTCCCCACATACCCCTTTCTCCTGCCGTGGTGGTCGCTAGCCCAGTTATTAGCGAGATTGGGTGGCGCTGGCGGGAGGATAGATGTAGATACCGCGAGGGGGGATTGCAGGAGTATGGAAAAGGAGAGGGGGGAGAAGAGGGACTCCACAGCCTCCGCACAGGATCGGAATCATTTCCCAGAGTGCTTCCTTCCTTTATTTCCTCTCGAGCCCTCCCTTCTCTGCTCCTCCTCCTCCGGGCAGACGGACACCTCCCCCCCCTCCCCTTTACAAGTCACATCTGCAAGCATCGCCCAAAATATTCGCGCAGACCAGTTACACGTCGTGTTGCGACGAGAGCGAATTGCAGCTAGGATCGAATAATTGTTCACTGGACTGTGAGTTCGACTTTTTAAAAAGAACAGAATATTTTCTCTTTGTCATGCGCACGCATCTGGTTCATTTTTCTCTTCTTTATCACTCGTGGCGAAAGTGACAGCTAAACGTGGTTATTAACGTAGACTAGGTGTTCCTAAAAACCTCAGCATCGTAGTTTATGGTTATCAATCCGTCTGTTTTAACAGTAGGTGCTTTAAATTTACATATCTGTTCAGGTTCTAATCAATAATACCATGTTTCTTGTACATTCAAAGGCACATAACATACTCAAGCTCAAGTCGCAGTTCAAAAAGTGAGCATAGGATATCTACGACATTCGAAATGACACACGCAGTGTTTTGTCTTGGAATTTTTTTTTTTACAATAACATGCTTAAGTTGCAGGATAGAATATTAGTTATAAAACCAAACTGTTAAAATTAATTTTTTTATGTAGTGATTACTAATATACTAATTCAAAGGACCCTCTGATGGACTAAAAATGATTGGATGATAACCATAGCCCGAAGCCCGAAGCACCGGACCTCAACCTACCATCAGAACACCCAGAACTACCAGTGGAGCTAAGTATCAGCATCTTTACTCAAAGAAACCACGCCGATGCCTAGTGTCCCCTCCAAGACATCGGCAACAGTTAGCATGAGTACGTTAATTTGCCCTTAAGACCCGCAACTCGCAAGGTACCATCTCGGAATTGTATCGGTATATTTATTTTGAGATAATATAACCAAGTAGTAAATTGAAACACCGAGTGACTACATTTATTGTTTACTACCCCTATTCAACATTCAAGGGGCCCATAGTCTGCGCCATAAAGGTAACTCAGACCCTATGAACCACCCAGTAATCATACAGGTGGGGAGTTGCGTCAAGCCAATAACATAAAACACTACATAGCTGTTTGTGCAAGAGCTATGGGTGATATAAAGTGTAGTTGCGTGCAATTAAAAATGTATTGCAAGTTTGAATAACGTAAAGCACTTACAACAACTCAAATAATCATAATAAAACGACAATTTCAATAAAACGTGACTGTATTACTCATTAACTGTTAATGTTTCCTAGCTACACAAAACTCTTAAAATTAAATAAATATATTCTTCTTAATCAAATAACTTCCTCGGAATATCGCTTAGATTCGGAAATATAAATATGTAGCACTGTTCGGGGCATGAAGTATATTTATCTTGAGTTCTTTACTGGGGATTTTTAATAATTTTTTTAATGTGTGGTCTGTTTTCTCTTACCTTAGTTAGGTTTCATGTGAGTGTGTGTGTATATATATATATATATATATATATACACACACATATATACACACATAGAGGTGACAAAAGTCATGGGATAGCAATATGCAAATATACAGATGGCAGTAGTATCACGTACAAAATGTATAAATGGGCAGTGCATTGGTTGAGCTTTCATTTGTTGTCAAGTGATTCATGTGAAAAGGTTTCTGACGTGATTATGGCCACACGACGGGAATGAACAGACTTTGAACGCGGAATGGTAGTTGGAACTAGACGCATAGGACATTCCATTTCGGAAATGGTTAGGGAATTCAACATTCCGAGATCCACAGTGTTAAGAGTGTGCCGAGAATACCTAATTTCAGGCATAACCTCCCACCATGGACAACGCAGTGGCCGACCGCCTGCAGAATGGTCAGTGTTAACAGACAAGCATCACTGTGTGAAATAACCGCAGGGATCAATGTGGGACGTACGACGGACGTGTCCATTACGACTGTGCGGCAAAATTTGGCTTTACTGGGCTATGCCAGCAGAAGACACATTCGAGTGCCTTTACTAACAGCACGACATCGCCTGCAGCGCCTCTTCTGGGCTCGTGACCATATCGGTTGGACCCTAACCCACTGGAAAACCGTGGCTTGGTCAGAAGAGTCGTGTTTTCAGTTGGTAAGAGCTGATGGTAGGGTTCAGTGTGCGGCAGATCCCACGAATCCATGGGCCCAAGTTGTCAACAAGGAAATGTGCAAGCTGGTGGTGTGCTCCATAATGGTGTGGCCTGTTTTTACATGGAATTGACTGGGTCCTCTGGTCCAACTGAACCGATCATTGACTGGGAAGAGTNCCATAATGGTGTGGGCTGTTTTTACATGGAATGGACTGGGTCCTCTGGTCCAACTGAACCGATCATTGACTGGAAAGGGTTATGTTCAGCTACTTGGAGACCACTTGCAGCCATTCATGGACTTCATGTACCCAAACAACGATGGAATTTTTATGGATGACAATGCTCCATGTCACCGGGCCACAACTGTTCGCGATTGGTTTGAAGAACATTCAATCGAATGATTTGGCCACCAAGATCGCCCGACATGAATCCCATCGAACATTTATAGGACATAATCGAGAAGTCAGTTCGTGCACAAACTTCTGCACCGGCAACACTTTCGCAATTATGGACTTCTATAGAGGCAGCATGACTCAATATTTCTGCCGGGGACTTCCAACGACTTGTTGAGTCCATGCCACG
>NQII01001185.1:245243-325437 GCA_002778355.1 Clitarchus hookeri | reverse complement strand
TATATATATATATATATATATATATATATATATATATATATATCGTCGGTGCTAAAATGTCTTAGGTTTTCCCGTCGCAACAAGGGTTAAATATTTTATTCATGAAATGAGGTTTACACTCGTATTTTCAGATGTGAGTTGGTTATGTATTCTTTTAGATTTTTCCCCCACAAACGGTTTAACATTAATTGACCACTGCGTACGTGGACGTGGGGAATATTTCTAAATATATGTATCAGCGGATAAAAGGACTCGTTCGTTGGGTTATGAAGAGAATAATAATGTTCTGATTCGGTATATATTTCTAGCGGTATCAGACTAGTTAACAATGAATCGTGTGCAAATTGGTTGCTTTAAATTTCTGGAGAATGCAAAAATAGTATCTCGTAATGCCTGCAAAATGCAAGGAATTTTTGATACAAAATAAATATTTGTACTCAATATATCGATTTAAAAAAAAATTAATACGTACATATTTGCCTGCATTACATGTTGCAATTTTTTTGAATGGTCTTGTCGTCCTCTAAACGAGGATGTCTCGTGATTCTGAAAGCCAAATGACGTTGTTTCAATGCGAGAGAAAAAGGTGCAACCCCCTTCCTCTTATAATGAACCGATTTAAATATTTTTTATTCGTGTCTGCCTACTAGATTCTCGTAAAATAGTAGTGCGAGCTTACATTTTCTAGGTGGCGTGCAAGCTAAAATAATAATCACAATAAAGTTTACATCCTTTTGAGGCGGAGCTACTTGTTAGGACAAACGGGAACAAGTAAAGACTCGACCACGAAACCATCCCAGCATTCACTCGGAGTGATTTTTTTAAAAATTAATTCGTCCTAACGAGTTGAGTATTGATCCCGGGCCCCCCTGATTATGGGTCTCCCTTGGTATTGGCTTGTGCGTGCAGATATCATCTGTGCTTATTATACTATGAATTAAAGTTGGCGTGTGTTAGAAATAAAATATGCTGCTGGAGTGACAAGAGCCCACCCCCCTCCCAACGCCCCCTCCAAATCATGCAAACCCGGGCTCATCATAGCTCTCCAGCGGTCAATGGGCTAGGGCAGATTCCAATTGAACACCTGGTGCAGCGCGGCTGGGCGTGTGCGCGAGCTCAAATTACGACTGCACGTGTCTCTCGTTTACTTCTGTAATGGGACTCGTGACCACTTCTTTAAGTATGGTTGTGTCTTAATATTGTTTAATGCGTCTATCAGTCTCGCCCGAAATTGGGATATTTCGGGCTCTGCTTGTGCGCGCGCGTGTGTGTGTGTTTGCCGCATGAGCAAGTGGATAATAAGCCATTTTTTTATTTCTTAGTTTCACTGCATTTCAAAGTATCTTTGGTTTCACCGGAATCAAGGAAAAATTGTTTACATTAAATTTTTTATACGAGAAAAAAACAACGGTGGCGTTCGAGACAGAACTTAATTACAAAATTGTTTTACATATAATTAATTTTCTACATTTTAAAGGGATTAACATAACTCTACAAATCCAGGGCCTTCGTAATGCACTTGCTGCAATATGCTCTGATTTTTTCGCACTTGTGAAATATTTCCTTATGTCCTGACGAGGTTGAAGGGTGGTTGAATGAGAGCTGTATGCTCGTGTATTTGCTGAAATTCATATTGTGGTATAAATCTATATAGTGGACTAGCATCGTGGGAATAAAACTATGTTTTAGTTCGCGTAATTCATAAAGAGTGAATACTATTGACACCTGCTGGATTAGAGGCCGCACATATACATACACATGTTCGCATGCCACTTTTAATTCGGCTGAAGTCACGTAGCAGTGCTGTAGGACTCTGGAGGGGAAGCGTGGGTTTGTTTTACCGGGGATCAGATATAGCTCTTAATGGGGCGTGTGCGTACGAATATATGAAAATACAGAAATTATTTTTGCCGAAGGTAACTGTTTTTTATGATATTGTACTTTTGGTGGGTGTACCTTTACTCTAGCGTCTGCTCACGGTATATGTTTTACTATTCGTACATTATTTGAATGTATGAAGAGTTTTATATCCGGACTCTGGGAGCTAGGAGTATTGTTGCACGTGAAGTAACCACGTAGATATTTTTTTCCGCTGCCTAAATTTCCAAACGTACTGATTTTAAACTTGGGAGTAAATGTTTTTTAATGATGAGCGTCTATGCATTGGTGAGGGGGAATGTATGGGATCCTTCACTGTGCATATCGCATATCGTGAGGAGTAGCGAAGTGGTTTTAACTCTATGTTTGGGTTTTTCAAGGCATGATTACTTTATAGAAAGCTGAATAACGCATCTGTACATAACAAATGACATTTTCGAACATGAATTCGGAACAAACGTTTTGCTGAGGGGGACAAGCATTTTGTTTAGTTGGGAAGAGGCACTTGGTGATTGATTTTTCGTTAATATTTACCCCAAAACACGTTGTTTGTAAGCTCATTTCTCTTGACGTATATTTACAGTATGAGGTTTTTAAATTATTTTCGATATCTTGCTTTTCGATTCGAATACCTTTCTTTCGTTGATTGGGGTTGGTTTGGCAATACTGCGTTTGAGCCATACATTAAATTTTATTGGTAGTGTGTTTATGTGGAGGGTCAACAGCGATTTTCCCCCCCATTCGATTTAAACATGTGCAAATATCCTTCAAATACCCACTCTCGTTGTGGAGGCGTAGTTCTTTAGACTGTGATGGAATGCAGTTTGGGCCTTCACGAAACCATTGACATTAACAAACCCATACCTTGCCACGATTCTTGGTCATGATGGTCGCTGGCACGATGGTGGATGCTCATCCTGAACTCTTGGCTTTGTGGGAAGTACACTCGTACGCTGCCGAGAATGATACTGTACACGACGGATTGTGGGAGCTGAAGGTCCTAGAGCTACGCAGGTTTTCGCATGCCTCTGCAAGTTATCGCACCTAGTAAATTCCCTGTCAATTTTACACACTTATATGTCACTCGATCTGCATTACTCGAACATTCATACTTTTCGTATCTTCGAACACATTTGGTGAATGCAAACGAAGTGTTACACTAGCGTCACGGGTACTGAGGTATCGCCTTTGCAAATTAATTAGGTGGTAAATGTATAAATTAAAAAAGCGAAGTTCTAGTACCGTGTTTTATGATGTTACACTCCTCCAGAGACTAGATGGCCCAAACCGATATTCCAAATTTGAGCAGATTTGTAATTTCGCGGGAAAATATATGCGTATTACGTACACGCTCTATAATATCCTGCGACCTAAGACGAGGGGCGAGAGAGCGATGTGTCACCTCTGGCATCAGATGAGAAACTATGCCGAAGGTCTACATTTTCCCCATTATACACCTTCCCAACACTAGCACGCTCTGGCGTACAATACTAAAAACAGGAGCGGCAGTCGTAAGGTTATTAAGAGTGTGTGAATAATTGGTTCGTCTAAAGTGTTGGGGGGTGATGGGTAACAGAATAAATACTCAATTTCGATGGCAATTTAATTAGCATTAAAACGAAAACTGACTTTTGTTCGGTATTAATTAAAGTTTTTAATACAAAAATATTATCGATTTAATAAATTATGCATGATTGGAAAAATATTTTTTTTATAGGATGAAAAATTACAGGTTTTTATATGTCTATGAAACAAATGTGTGTGCCGACAGCTTAGTTTGCGGCTGAACTGTCAGAATGAGAGGGTACTGACAGCTCGTTTGGCAGTAAAATCGAGAAATTAATGCTACGTATGTGTTGAAAATAGAATCCAAAATGGGGAAGGACGCCGACAGCACCACTTATAATTTAAAAACCTAAACAAATATGGCTACCGCCTAGTGGCTAAACAGGCACATCGCCTGATGACAAAATCGGTTATTAATGCACTAGCGCCACATAAGTGTTGAAAATATAAACAAATGACAAACGAAAAAACCAAGATGCCAAAATGAGTGTAAGTGAGGGGTGGTGGGGATGGAGACCTGCCGACTAATTGGTCGAAAGAATGTGAGTAATTGGTGGTGGGGTTGGGGCACTTAGCAGTGAGAAACATTGGCGGAGAAATTAAATATATTGGAAGGGGGTTGTGGGTGTGGGGTATTTAGCCAATGAGAAACATTGGCGGAGCAATTAAATATATTGGAAGGGGGGTGGAGGGGCAGTCGTCTGCAGGGCGTGGTGCTGAAGGGACCTCCAGCAATGTATAAACAAATGACAAACCAATAAATCCAATATGGCGTCCTCCAGAAATGTATAAACAAATGACAAACAAAAAAAACAAGATCGCCGCACACGATAGAATGAGTATTGGTGAGGGGAGGCATGGATGAGGGGACCTCCATAAATTTAAGTTTTTTAAAAATAAATCTTATAATAATACATTTTAACAATACATTTTAAATCCTTTTTAACCATTTTAAAATGATTTTTTTAAATATTTCTTTGGGAATTTTTTATTTTCAAGGTTAAATATCATCGAGGTCAAGGTCAAATGTCACCGGCATTAAGGTCAAAAGTCAAGGTCAAGGCCAACTGGATTCAAGATGGCAGCCAACCCTGCCGGAATGACAGAATACAAACAGCTCTGACACTCCGGTCCCAGGTCCCGATGTGCCAAAGTCCCTACAATTCCTCTACTGATTAATATGCATATACTTAGATCCATTCTTAATGTAAATCCTGTTTGTTTCTAACGTTTTTCTCATTCACGCACTTATAGGCAGGTCACGGTAAACTGAGCACTTTTGCAATCAGTGCTTTAAATCTACTTGTATACACAGTGCGTATTCTTCCACCATAAGTAAAATTGACATTAGCCGTGTCCGAATTCTTTGTTTGGGAATTTAGGGTATAGGAATTCGAACGATACTGAGAAGTGCTTCTGTGGTTCGTTTAAGGAACTGCATTACTGAATGTTTCGATATTTCTTGGTCTCTTAGGCAACGAAAAGAAAAAAGAAAATTACAAATACGTTCTCTCCAAAAATTGTAAAATAGTTTTATTTACTCTCTTCCGTAAGCAAAACCTCTATTTAAAAAATAGTTTTATAAGGGCATAATTTTTTTTACAGTAACAATTTCAAACATATTATTTCCAATACAAAGAAAATTATTTAAATCCAACAAAATACATGTTACGCACTTGTAATTCATCGTTACGTGTATTTTTTTTTTGTTTAGATTTGCATAGTTTGCTCTGTAAAAGTCCTCAAATGAAACGTTTGAACAGCAGACGCTTTTGGGGAAGTATTTAGGGATTTAGTATGCTTCTCCAACTCAGTATATTTTGACTCTAAATCCCCAAATATTTAAGGCATAAACTGGTTCACGTGGTCACCTAGTGGTTTCGGACACGGTTATTGGTATGGGCCTGGCCACTTTCTTCCTGCCTCAGTCGACTGAAAGTGTGGAACTATTAGAAAAGTAAATATTTTACAATTTTATTTCGCCAATTATTACACGTACCTTTATGCATTAACTTAACGGAAAGCCAAATATATAATTTTATTATTCATAAATGTTAACCTAACAATTTAAATACAACGTTAAGACACGTGGAACTACTTTTCCCCCGTCGTTAACAAATTTGCCGGGCGCACGCAAGTTAGTGTTCCCGTTTAAATATGTGCAGATAGGGACAGTAATATTTCTCAAAGGTTCTTTTCAACCGTGAACAGTCGAAACACACTCTCAGGCTGGCATTTAACACAGCGAACATCTTGAAGTGCAAATTGTTTTCCGTCCTAGAGAGAGAGAGAGCATAAATGGGACCGTATATAACGCGTGATGTCATCTTCCAACCCGAGCAACACCGCGAGAGTGCGCAAGACAAAGTGAGATCATCTGGCATGTGTCGGGAGCGAGTCATATTTATCAGCTGCCACGTACTAGGAGCACTCCGGCCTCGCGCCATTCAAGAAGTTATCTGCAGCTAATGAGGCTAGTAGGTCAGGCATCCGGGTGCCTGCGGGGAGGAAAAAAAACTGTCTTTTGAAGCGAGCCCACTGGGTGCGAGGCGAGTCTTAAGGCGCCCGTATACCTGGCGCTTGAACTGCGTTGCAGAGTGTTCGAAATACACGTTTTTCAACGAAACCATCAAGCGTGCGTCCAACGTGCTGATCTACGAAAAGAACACACACTTCAAACGAGAGCTGTTAATTACTATCAAAATATCACGTACGTTAGAAACATAAATTCAGAGTACTTCAAAACCGCTAAAAATGGCCTTTCCAAGGTGCTGTAGCTCAAAATTCACGCATCAGATACATAAAAAACTACTATAGGGGCCTGCATTGAACCTTCTTAAAGACTTCCCACTAATAAAATAAATGGTCACCGCTGAAAGTCCCATAGGTACACGCAGCACGACGAGAACACTGCACGCCAGTTCAGAGCCTTGCGCTTAGCGGCGATGGTGTACTTGATGCGCGTGACAGTATCGCCCTTATCGCTCCCGCGTTTCTTGACCTAAACGTGGGAAAAAGTTCCAGGTAGACGGGTGCCTTAACTATCAGAGACGAGCGGCTGCGGCCCGACAAAAAACTGACATTAGCCACTACGCTGGTGCAGTAAATGGAAAAATATACACGCTGTTCCGGCCGTCAAACGGGGTGGAAATGAACCCATGGAGCTGATTGGCCTAACCCGTCATCTCGGCCAACTTGGAGAATGGACGAGGTGAGAGAACGAGATGGGGATGGAGCAGCGGCGGAATTAACACGGAGGAGGAAATGGAAGAGACCCGAAAAAAAAAATACCACGGCAATGCGCGCGATTCTCTTCGTTAGAATCCCATTCTGAAAAATTCCCGCTCTCCGGGCCCTGGACTCGAACGTGGGACTCTACAAGCGGGAGGCTAATGTCCAAATCACTGAGCTAATGTTAGAGTTAACTAGAAAAAAACTTATTCGTTTCTGTGGCTTCAAGAGTACACAGGCCAACTGGTAAGTAACGACTCTCCTTGTTCCAACATTGGACTACTTTTTTACACAGTTTATGTAATAAAGTGCTTTAAGGTGCTTACACATTTCCTCTAACTTAGTTTTAATGCAATCAGAATATATTAAATGTAGTCAAAGTATTATTCATGTAAAAGTGTAGGTATGTTGGAAATTCAAACGTATACAAACGCGTTCATCACAGTTGATCATGTGACTCTGACTCGATGGATGTGTCAGTGTTAAGTACATGCTCAGAAGAGAAAAATCTGACTACTTCGTCTTTAGTCTATGGTTGAGTTACGGACGAATTTGTGAAAAGAAAAGAAAAACGACGCATGAATAAAACAACAATTGGCAGTGAGCCTGCTCGATAAAACAATTCGCTGTAATGACGGTTCACGAACAACTGACTTAAACTGACTTCCTACCGGAAGCCCAGGGCCGCCAACTCCTGCGATGCCACGTCGCGCCATCCGTTGCCAACTGTGACTGCTGTGCGAAGGATTAAAATTGTGAAAAGTGTCCACTTACACCAATCCTCTTCTCAATAGCACAAATAAGAGTAATGTTCACGTAGTTACCCGTCTGAATTTAGGACGGCATTTAAGGCTCCCGCCTACCTGGCGCTTCAAATGCGTCACAGAGAGTATGAAATACACGTTTTTCTACGAAATATTAGGCATGCATCCAATGTGCTGCTCTATGAAAAGAACACACACACCACACGAGGGCTGTTGAGTGCTTTGAAGACGTCAAGCACATTAGAAACACTATTTCAAATCACTCCAAAATGGCTAAAAAAATAGCTTTTTCGAAGTGATGTATCTCAAAATATAGGCTCTTCGCGTCATATACCTACATACAAAACTACATAAGGCCCTGATTTAAACCTTCCTACAGACATTCCACCAATAAAATAATAGGGCCCTCGCTGAAAGTCCCATAGGTACACGCAGTGTGACTAGAACACTGCGCACCAGTTGAGAGTCTTGCGCTTAGCGGCGATGGCGCACTTGATGCGCGTGGCAGTGTCGCTCTTATCGCTTCCGTGGTTCTCAGCCTCAAACGCCGATAAAAGCACTAGGTAGGCGAGAGTCTTAACACGTAAGGTCTTCAGCGCTGATGGAGGTGGAGCGACGAACTACAATGGTAGAAGGAAAAGGGAGAACCTCGAGAAAACCCACCTGCAAACGGCAGCGTCCTACATATTTCACACCCGCTAAACCCCGCCGGGAATCGAGTCCGGTTCGTCGTAGCAGGAGGCGAGTGGTCAGGCCGCTACACCAATGCGGCACCTCGTTGGATAAAGTCACTGTGTTGAAAAACGACCCGAAAAGTGGGAAGGGGGTGCGGGGGTAGGAATATACCTGATTTTCTCATGTCCATAACCAGGTGCTTCTGAACTAGATACACACCATTCACGTTTCTTTAACACACTACACAAGAACATAGGCAGCAATGAGGGCCAGGTCAGTCCACACATTGTCCTACCGCACAGAAGCCATTTAGATATAGCCTCTTCACGGTTAACCAAGCAATTTTGAAATCCCTGCTTAAAAGCCCACTTTTAATTCTTCCGCCACACGTGAAATTCACACTGCCATGGATTTAATCACTTTATTTGAGCGTCGATCAAGTGAAAAAAGAAAATTATTAGAAATGTAAATACGTTACAGCTCATTCACGGTTAATTAAGCAGTTTTGAAATCAACTTATGAAAAGAAAAAGTACCTCTCTGTAACTCCATATACATTCATGTTTGAGAAATAACACAATGAAGAAAACTTCAGAATGAAAGGACATTTATTTCACAAATTACGAATAGTTGAATGACATACGAATACATTTGCACAGCGATGTAGCAAAGTTACTTGTAAAAGATCAGATTGTTGTAAAGCCTCCAAGAGCTGCAATATGAGCTGCTGCACGCCATGGATTCGAATCAAACAGGCTTTGGATGTGTTCCTCGGGAATCGCCTGCTAGGCTGCTTCTACCCGAGTCCGCAGTTCATCGGTATTGGCTACTGGATGAGAACGACGGGCTAGTTGCCGTGTGACCATATCTCAGATATATTTAATATGTGACATACTGGTCGAACGTGCAGGCTAGGGAAGAAGCGGTATCTGCCATGCTTCGAAGGCGGCCTGGAAATTTCTGCCAACATGTGGCGGGGCGTTGTCTTGTTGGAATATGACTCCAGGAGTGTGATGAAGGAAGGTTAGGATTTCAGCCTCCACGAATCCCCTGATGTAGCGGCTGCTGTAGAGAGTGCCCACAACTCGTAGCAGTCGTGATTGCCCCTGGTGTCCAGTTGCTGCACGAACCATTATGCCCATCGTTCGTGCATTATGACTCTGAGCAGTGAATTATGGAAGATGGCGCTCACTTTGATATCGTGGAATGCTTATTGTTACGAACTAGCTTTTCAGCCAATTCGTACTTGAAAGTATTTAGGGACGTAGCTCAATAATGACTCATGATTCGGTAGAGCACAACAGTAGAAGATGAGTTTTATTAACATTAGAATTATACAGTTGCTATTTGAATGAATATTGATCGGGGGAGCTTTAAATTGAATACCACTATGATTATTTAATTACATTATGATTCACGCCATTTTAATTAAACCTAACTGGAAAGTCATCACCTTGTTGCAGCCGGAGGCTGATTCTGCGTGACGGTTAACGCTGGCCGGACACACCCATCTTCCTGGTCTGCTTCGCTGGTCGGGTCGTCCAAAGGACTAAAGACGAAACTTGAAACTTGAAGCAGGACTCGTCCGAAAACAGAGGTTGTTGCAATCTGCACGCCAGTGGGTGTTCGTGAGTCCACTGTAGCCTGAGGTGCCGTTGATGCAGGCTTTAGCGAGGAAACTAGGTGCTTGGACGAACAGGAGCGGTGATAGAACCACCTCGGCATGCATCGGAAAAAACGAAATCAGGAGGGCTGGACCGGGAATAGAAACCAGATCTTCCTGACTGCTGGCACATTGTTTTCTCTACTGTGCCTCCTACCACGGTATGAAATCTAAAATGTTATTGAATAAACCATTATTTCTGAAATAAGGTTATCGTATACACGTTTTTCGTCTCTCTTACTTTGAATAGTGCCAATCGTGCTCTTTTTATTTTGACGTACGGAAGAAACTCTTTTTTAAACAAGTAATATGGATATTTTGAAAAGGCGTGTTGAAACGTGTTAGGCATATTGACTCATTGTTTCGTTTACAAATAACGTGGCATGAATTACAACTGCATCGAATAAGGGTACTTTCGAAGTCTGCACTGTGCGGGGACATTATATAACTTTATCAATAAATATAGTTGACAGTTTACATCCGAGAAAGCGTGCACCATTATAAAAATAATTTATACTAGGTTTTGGAAATCAATGTTTAATTTATTCATTGGTGTTTGGCAGATGTGGTAACTTTGCCATTATTGTAAAATTACGACGGTGGTGAGTATGCACAGTGTTATGACAAAAATCTTACTTCTCCCACACGATATTTGGCACACGTGCAAAAGAAGAGCTTTGTGAATTTGATTCAGCCTGCATGTAGACTCTCCCGTGGTGATGTAAAACCGCCGTTGTGCGGACACGGCGATGGCAGCGCCAGAGGGACAGCGGGTGCAAGAGAGGGAGAGAGAGAGAGATGAAAAGACGGAGAAGAGGTAAAGGAAAGCGACGAGAAGTGTGCGGGGAAGAGAGGGGCAGAGGAGAAATTGAGAGGTGGGAGGAAATGGGGGACTTCCCGACTGTGACCGTTTTTCCTGGATCACAATGATTTTGCTCTAATTAACTCTGCCATCCAGTAGAACAGAGCTTCCTAATGAGACCGCTACGCGGCGTTGCAGTCGCCTGAAGCCTCCAGATGCAAGGGAAAGGGGAGGAACGGGGGCGGTAGCTGGCTCGGACTGCCAGCCAACCCTCTCCTCCCCCTTCATCCACGCGCTTTTCGGTTCGTTAGAATACATCATCTGAGGGAGACACTGATCTCTTCAAAGTCGAGTATTACAGTTTTTTTGCGGGACCCGTACATGTAGGCTGTAAATTCGTTTATTGTATTGAACATAGCTTTGTCTCTGGAACCGCAAAAAGGCTGAGGTTTTGTCTTGGAGAAGTCAAAACAATGGCTCGCCAACAGATATGGACAGTTTTTTTTGTCAGAAGTAACGGAAACCGCGTATTTTTCTCCGGTAAGTATTGTGAATGTTTTTGTTTGTCTGCGACGCTGGAGCGACATGATAACCAACGTAAAAAAACCCAAAAAGCTCTAGTATTATGTAACTCTGGTTAGGAAAGATGTTTGTGGTTGTTTTTAACGAACATCCGCATCGAATGCGAAGAAAACTGCAGTAAAGTCTTCACTCCTTTAATAAAGTCATTAAATTTTAATTTATTTTCCACACTTGGAACAATTTAGTCCGTAATTTATGATATCCAATTATTTCAATTGCCGCATCATTGCCATAAAGCTTTCTATCGCATCGAACGTGTATAACATTAAAAAAAACACTCTTTTCTGTGTTTCCTTATAATGGAGTTGATTAAACTGGATAATGATGTGAATAGAAGGCCTCTGTAAGCAAATTTTAAAACTATAACACTGGGTCTAAAAGAAAATTGGTGCACCATTTTTTTTTAATTTGTTGCTTACCGAAGCCCACAAATTATAATGGTGCTGATTGGAGAGCAGATTACATATCCGCAATTTAAACTGAAAACGACATAACCATGTGGCTTACCCTTATCCAAACCCGAAAATTTCTAATCGGAAGGTTACACCGCGAGAGTGCTTTCGGCGTTTTGAAAATGTCAGATTTCTAGTTTCAATTGATACATCAGTTGTAGTTGTTCATAGGTATCGTAATTCCTGAGAAGCATGTTTAAATTACTTTTAAACATGATATTTTCAAATTGCTGGTGTTTTATAATTACGCAAGTTGATAATTCTCCGCTTACTAGTTGCGTGTCCAAGGCCTTCAAGCTATTTGGAGAGCAATCGTAACATAAATGAGTTACATTACAAAAAGAACGTAAAATGGCCGGCTGCTTTCTATGTATCGAAACCAGAAAATTTCACTTTGTAAGCTGATTAGAGTCACTCGCCAAACTAGATGCTTTTTTATTTTTCAAGATTTCATGTTTGGAAAAGACTTGGAAATGTGACAATAACAGTGTAGATTTCTTCTTTACATCTCAGTACAGACATAACATCCGAAATATTAACGTGGCATTATGTCACAATAACACAACATTTATTCAGTATTGCATTATATATTAGCTGTACGGTAGTCACAGCTTAATAGTTCAGAAGTTAGGTCTATTTTGCAGGATAAAGTAAAACGCCAAGGTACTAAACGTACATTTTTATAACATTTCGTCTTAAGAAATTAAATTCGCAAAAGTAGTGTACTTATGCCTATTCGGGGACATGCATAATGCATCGGATCTCGAATCCGTCCACCATATTGGTAGGCGCGGCCGGTGGCCATTTTCGAAGGTGTTACGGCCAGGGTAGTAGTGTATATATGGCGAGTCGGGCACACACATCATGCATCAGAGTTCGGAGTTGTCCGCAATCTTGGTAGGCGTGGCCGGTGGCTGGCGACATGGAACTGCCATGTTATCGACAAAGTGGCCTACTTCACTCCAAAAACCACTTCCGAAATTAATTATTTTGTCCAAAAATCATTTTTCAACCAAAATATTCCCAAAAAATGGAACAATGAGGAAAGCAGACCCGAAGCAAGAGCTGAAAAAACCTCAGTCGAGCAAGAGTATTAGAGGATACTAGCAGAATGAGCCACTTAATCCTCAGGTCAGGAGAACAGGATTTGTGACTCCGAGCCACGCCAAACGGATCGGGGAGGATCAGCGGACCTGGCCCCCTCCCCATACCATCATCCTGCACCTAGCAGTGCATATCCCGTTACCTCCACTCCTCCCCCTCTCCAAAAACCCTACCACCCACGCCCACTCACCACACCTCACCACTCCACACTGCCTCAAAGCCCATCATCCCTCACCAATACTCAAATCCACTAATCACAAACCCTTAACGCTCTCACCACCCTCAAACCCTTCGCCAACCCTGGCCCTCAAAAATTTAAAATTTTAGGAACATAGCATTAACCTTACAAACTCGCTCTGCCATCCCCACCTCTCCTTTCCCAAATTAATCATTGGACCTACATAACAGAAATTAACCATCCACCCATACCAATCAATGGTATTTGCCCATTGGCCACTAGTTACGACTTTAGCACATATTTTCCCAGTATTGAACACTATAGAAAGTGCTAGTTACTTCATTTTTGCATATACCACCACAGAGCTCCCATGTCATCCATTTCCAAACTTTTTTTGTCGACGAGACTCTCTTTCAAACACGGAGTGTAATTGATCTGTACTATTTTTAAGGTCAATCTTTTAAAAAAACTAATAAAACACAACATATTTAATATATTTTTTAAATTTCCAAATTGTACATACATACAAACAGTTCTTTGCTATGATTTTGGAAGGAAAGACGATAAATTCATATTATTTTGTAAGTGGATGGGTTACATTTGTCCTTACCTGTAAATGGTCAACCGAAACGAGTGTACAACCTGAACTCTTCGTCACCATTTCTTCTTCCTCGCGACTTATCTTTTGTATATTATCGTCTAAACTCTTTTCGATGTCTTATACATTATATATCGGTACATTCCGGATCTTGAATGCCCTACAATGTTCGCCCGGGTTAGGTTCTGGTTTCGAGTAGTTACAGTTTAATCATATAATATATTTTAGAAACCCAACAGTTTTCCAGCTGTTCTGTAAGTTGGGTTATTACACTATTATACATGGATGACAGAAACATGCAAATAGTTTTCGGTGTACCCAGCGAAGTATTTTTGACTTAAGTGTTCAGACTGCAAAAGCGGATTCCTTCAACATGAATCCATAAGCAGTAGGTTTGCCTAAAACATGGACAGGTTTTCGAGCAGGAGTTTTACATTGTTTGGCATGCTGGTGATATGGCTCACGACACTCTTTTTCCTCATAGTGCTTTGTTTTATAACTCTTAAATTCACATTCACACTTATAACGGACAAGAGTCAGATAAGCACATCCTGTCTTCTTCGTGCATTTACCACTCTTCTCGGTCTGTTGCCAGCCTGGAAATTGTGCTGGCTCACATGAACACGACAACAGTTATTCCTGCCAGAAACTATGTCGATGTCCTGTGTATTTTTTTTCAGCGATCATAAATGCATTCATAAAGGGACAGAAGGAAACTGACTTCACTCGCTTTGATGTTTGTTTTGTGGCACCCTATTCAGGGGACGACTCTTCGTAATGTCCGAGAGTAAAATCTTATGGCTACGAGTCACTTCGTACGAGAATTTTATTTTTGGTATTGTGTACATGGGGAGTGTGGTTTGGCAAGTACAAATGATGTACTTCACATGCATGTGTGCAGACTCTGATTACCTGATGCAGTGCAGGTGCACACAAGTAAATATGGCGTGGGAGCATGTGCACCAGCGCATGTGCAATGTCTGCCTATCTGAATATGCACATGTGCAGACCTGTAAGATGGCAATTTAACAAGGATACTTTCGGAACTGAGCTTTTTTTTATATTTTCACCATTATCGTTTATTTCATTAATGGTTTAAAAAGCACTTATTATTTTTTTGTGATATGTGCTCTTATAATTTATTTTTTAAATCTTTAATTTTCCCATGGCTATTAATCTACAACATATATACATATGAACATATCTCTAAATTATGAAGACTTTTTTTTTACTAGCAATACTTAAAACATTATTAAGTGTCTTCCTTACTATATATATTTTTTTTTTACAAAACAGAATATGAGAGTTTATTTTTCTTTCCATACACCTCTCAAGGTAACTGAACATAAATATAATTTGTGACCACATTATGGTTATTTTCAACTTTCCTTTTCCCTTTTGCACTAACACACATGCTTATGGATGTGTTTATGGACATTTTGTGTTACCTACACGTTTGCACTATGCACAAAAAAAAATTGCTTTTCGACCTCAACACTAGCATGTACTGCACTGCACTGCACTGTCAGTGACTTTTTGTCGGTTTCTTCGTCCGGTAGCAGTCTGTAAGTCTCACCATTGTACTCTTCGCTGAAGCAAAGCACCATTTCCTGGCTTCCTCGTCATATTCCGTAGTCCCTACGCTGGAAACCCTTTCCAATGATGATTGTTTCGTCCTCATTCAGCTCCAACAGACTATCTATGCTGCATGGTAGGGTTACATCCGGACTCATACTGTACGCTGTACAGGTTTTGCCATCGCATCTAATTTTGTCCATAAAATAAACTTCTGACTTGCCTTCGGCATTAGTAATCTTGGGTTGTAGGCAGGTACCAGAGTATAATAAAGGTGAGCATGACTTACACCATCGCATGCTTCTATGATTTTCAAAGCATCCTCGTACCGTGAGTCGCCCAGCCAGCACTACACTCTCCAGAACTCCGCGATAGCATTTGGATAACACTTCATCGTACCTGGCTCGAAGGAACTGGCGTACATCACCTGGTGCATCGAAGATCGTGGAGGTGGTGGTGGTGCGATGAGACTAACAGGCCTCAGCCAATTTCTGTTGCTGCTGCTGTAGACGGTGGCCTGCATGATGCCCTCGTGAGCTGGAAGCCAACCGTCGCATGTAGCCAGGGTGAAGGTAGTTTTGGTGCCGGGGTGTACAAACGATGAGATCAGCTGCATAAGGTCGGCGATCGTCTGGTCTGTTGAGCCGTTATTTTTTTTTTCACTGTGCATTGCCTTCGATGTTGGTGGAGATGGTGGGTGGTGGCGGTGTCAGTGGTGGCTGCTGCTGCCCGATGCCGTCCCTTGCACTAGGCGCGGGAATGCAAAGTGTCCGGAACTGACATGGTGCAGCCTTCGAAGCACTCCCTGCATGGCAAGCAGACGCGAATATCTTCGTCCTGCTGCAGGTAGGCTGCAAGTCTCTTGTACACGTACCGAACTTCGTTGAGTGTATACATTAGCTGGAACTCTTTCGGCAGAAATGCGTGTTCTGTTTCTGTATCGAGGGTCGCGAGCGAGCGTTACCTCCAGTACACGACGATCGCTGAAATAATTTTCTGACGGGTGGTACAACACGCAAACATTTACTGATTGGTGATTAATATAAAAATTCCGAACGAGAAATAAACCGCGCACAATTTAATGAAGTCCACTAGATCAGTTAACAACTATGATGGTACCATAATGCGGGAGACTGGGTACTGAAGACTTTTATGAACTGGCATATGTACAATGGAGTGGGAAGGGGTGGATGTATCATTGGGGAGGGGCTGGGAAATTGTTGACATCTTTGAACATGTAGCAGGGGGAGGGGCTTGAAGAGAGCGACATGGGTGATGAACACTTGAGTTACCAGTGCTGCACTGTGGTAAAATGTAGGAGGAGGTGATGGGGATGTTATCGTAGAGGAAGGGGTTGTGCTATTGCGATTGATTGGTCGGCCTATGGGTGGTGAATAAATGTTGGTGACGTGGAGCTCTTCTATAAATTAACTGTTCATAAAGTGTATGGAAACAAAAATTTTCTTGTCTGAAGCATTACCGATGTTTGTTTATATTTGACGAGTAGGGGCTTCATGATGAACTGAGATTATTTTCTACCAGGTATTCCGAATATATTGCATTGGACTCCTGCCTCCGAATATGCATCAAACTATATATTTAAAAAACATTTCCTTGAACTTGGCATACTTTCTACTTTTCACGCATTCGACAGACTTCGTTGAGATATTTTTCTATTGGTGGTAGATGGTAAATTTTATTTTCATTTGAGGTTTGGGGTGCTTGAATTTTTCCGCAATAAGCATTACGAATTTCTATGTGATTGTCCCTCGTGGCCATCACGAAATGTTTCGCAGTCCATTTTACATATGATTCTCTCTTCTGTACATACCAGGGACTGAGGTTTCACGTTTCTGACCTCTGTAAATGTGCCAGTGTCGTAGNGGGGGGGGGAAACAGAACACGATTGGGTAGTACAACCTGTTATTATTTTTGTTTCGCTCGTGAGTGTAATATTATGGAAGGAATATGCGAGCTCAGTTTGGATACCTGCATCGATGATATTTTTTTTCTGATTATAATTATCTTATGTTCTTGATCAGATAGATGAATTGTATAGGGCGACTTGTGTAGTTCAGTAGAGTACAAGACTTCTTTACGAGAGGTTGTCAATTTGAATCCCCATTCTTCCATGAAATAATGCATTTTTTTAAAATATTATTAGCTGCCATAAAAGTGCAAAAATTACATAATATAAATTTTATAAACAGATTTTACATTAAAAATACATTCTAAATACCTTAAATTGTATTATTTTTTTTAGATTTTTTGCATATTTCAAACACTAGATACAATAAATTTGAATAAAATAATTTTAATTATTTATAAATGCATCGATTCCTAGTTGACTGATCATTTAGTGATTTTTTGACAAGGCCAGCCATCTGCCTGGTCCGCAAGAGCGGTGTGGGAAGCGGTGCGGGGTATCAGGAAGGGGGAAGGGTGAAGGGGTGGGTCGATGTTTTTCGAGACAGTTAGGATTCGGTGGGGTGGTCATGGTAGTGTGTTTAGAAGATGACATTTCTTGAGGGGGGAGGGGGTCATGTCCATGTGATGAGAGGCAAGCAATTAGAGGGTGGGGCGATGGTTTATCATAGTCGCAGGATGTAAGGTGTGCGGGGAGAAAGAGGNCATGTATTGATACTTTCAATTTAATTTTCAACGATGTAAAGTACAGTGGTATGAATCCTTTTTATTATTAGATAATTTTTAAAAATAAAATAAGGTTTGAGGGGGAGTCGTGTTGGGGTGGTAGTTTGGAGAGGGGTTAGGTTGGGCGACGAGTTTGGATGGAGATTAAGGTGCAGGTGTGGGGTGTTGGTAAGGAGGGGTGATGGTAGGTACTGAGTTTTGTTTGTGGGAGGGATGGAGGGTAGGATCATACCTCTTAAATCCAATATCTTGGTCTTGACATTGTGTTACATATTCGTTATGACATCACGAACGTATGCGCCTTGAAAATACGATTCCAATGATATGTAACACTCAATACTGACACCCTTAAAATTTTTAATAATATAAATATATATTAAATTTAAAATAATAATTTTAAAATTATTTAGTTTTATCGACATCTTAGATTCCTCATTGAAGCTGATTTTCTGGATACCTCAGCCACATTAAGGAGACAGTCAGCCACATTGAAGAGCAAGCATTTTTTTCAAAAATGTTTGGGAATTTAGAGGGAGGTGGGTGGGGGAAAATGAATTTTGGGGACAAAACAGGCTTTTTCGAAAGCTGAACGGGCCATTTTAAGAGAAAAACGGGAAATTTCGAAGTGTTGCGTTGGCCGCCCCAGTTCAAATATGGCGCCAAAAGCGTGCGCCTACGAACTCGAATTTTACCGCGCGTTTAGAACTGGCCGGCCGGGCGGCCATGTTAAAACCGAGAGTAGCCCATATGCACCGACTCTGAACGAAGTAAACAAATCGTGATTGCTGGCTTACTGAAATATGTTAGATGCTAATAATGTTTTCGTAAAGATTTAGTTTGAGGTTACCTGGAAGCTTTGCATAAAAACGAGTATAATGCTTTAAATAATAGGGAAAATGAAAAGCGAAATGCTTCTACAACAAGTGTTGTGGCCTCCACTTCGCGACAATGTACGAAAACCGACCTGAAACAAATGTCTTTGACTGATTGCGTCGAAAAAACAAAAAAGTGGGATAACAACAATGCCAAGTCTTTGGAAATTGATAATTTAATAAGCGAAATGATTGCTTTAGAGGACTTACCTTTTAGTTTTGTCGAAAGCGTTGGATTTGTCAGACTATTGAACCATCTTTGTCCGTCGTATAATATAAAAAGCCGACAACATTTTTCTTCGTTTATATGTGAGAATTTCTACGGCAAAGTCAAAAATAAAATTTTGGGATTAATTAAGTCATTTGAAAAATTGGCGTATACAACTGATATTTGGTCTGTTTCTTGTTCAGGAATATCTTTGCTGAGTCTGACATGTCATGGTATAACAAAAAAAACTGAGAGAAAAATGATTGTGTTAAACGCAGAGGTATTTAACGATGGCCGACATACTGGTGAAAATATAGCTATAAAACTTGAAACCATGTTGTCGCATTGGGAAATACCTAAAGAAAAAGTGCAATGCATTGTTAGAGATGGTGGCACAAACATGAAAAAAGGTATTTCCTTGTTATTAATTAGAGACATTGATTGTTCGTCACACCAAATTCAGCTGGTTGTCAAGGAGGGGCTTAAGGCACAAGATTCCGTTATAACAGTGATTGCAAAATGTAAAAATATGCCAACACATTTTCATCACTCAAATGTAGCTCAAGATGAACTGGCTGCTCTACAAGAAAGACTCGATCAGCCAAAGCTGAAAATCATACAAGAGTGTGCTACAAGATGGAATAGCAGCTTGTATATGTTAGAGCGTATTTTGAAAAACAAAGATTCGTTATGTCTTTATGCTTCCCAGAATAACAAGATTTCACAACTAACTTCCGAAGAGTGGATTATTCTGGAAAAAATAGTAACTCTACTCAGACCTTTTGAAGAAATTACAAAAGAACTAAGTGCAGCCAATATTTCTGTATCCTCAGTAATTCCATTATTGTCCACTTTGGAAAAAATTATTGGTGAATTTGATGTGACCGACGAATGCGTTGGGAATACGATTTTAGTTCTTAAACGAGAACTATGTCGCAGATTTTCCCATTTGGAAAATGACGTATTGTTTGCTACCGCAACTTTTATTGACCCGAGATACAAATTAAAATTTTTCAAAAATTCTTCAACCAGAGATCAAGTTGTGAAAAATATTTTAGAGTCAATTGGAAACGATGAATCAAGCCTATCGTCTTGTTCAAATCCTAAGCGTGCCAGAATGACTACTCATCGGATTGAAACATCTGGTTCCAGTGCCAGTCTGACAGAGAAATCTATATCTTTAAGAGACACCATGAAATTGCTGATGGATTCCAGCGAAAGTGAAGAAGAAGAAAATGAATGTACGAACCCTATAGAAGTTTTGATAAAAAAAACCATCAATGAATATTTATTAGATAAACGTGTGGAAAATGATGTAGATCCACTTACATGGTGGGCGGTAAATAATAAGAAGTATGGTATTATTTCTCCCATAGCCAGGCAATATTTAGTAACACCACCCACTAGTGTGCCTAGCGAAAGGGTCTTTAGTGGGGCTGGTCTTCTTTACACACCCCACCGAAATAGGCTGCAAGGAGAAAAGGCATCAAAACTTCTATTTCTGAAGTTTAATATTCCTCTACTCTTATTCAATTACTAAGTGTTTCACTTACTTGTGCTTAGATATAAACAATTTTTCATAGTTTTATTTTTCGATTTCAAGAAGTAATGTTTAATGGATATCTTAAAAATTACATAATTAGTGAGTTAGTATTAGTACCAAAGTTAAAATTAACAAAATGTTAAGAACATATTTGTTTTAATTGAAAAGAAGATTATTATATTGTTTGTTTTTCTTCACAATATATTTTTAACTTTATTCATAAGAAGTCGATTTGATTTACAATTAAACATGATTACTAGTTCATTAAAAGATCTCACATATTTGAATAAGATACCCTTTAGGTTGCATAAATGCATATTGTTAAGTGTTTTTACAAAATATCTCATTTAAAGTTGATTTGTATAATTAAAAAGGTTGGGTTATATCTTATTCCATTGTTTTGTGTTAAAGTAGTTCAATGGTATTTGATCATACAGTTGTGATATAATATAGTTTAGAAGTTTTAAGAAATTACCTGCCTTAATTTGATTTTGCTTAGGTAAATAAGAATAAAAGAATATCAAGAGTGTGTTTCTGTTGTGTAATCTAGTGAATTACTACAAGGCTGTTTCCCAAATATAATTAAAATACACTGTTATACATAAAAAATATGTTAATAAATAAAAATGTCTTAATCACAGAAGTTGCATTCATATTTAATAAACATTTTCATTTTTCATTGCCAAATACATTCGCAAAATATTGGCATCATTTTTGCGAATGCGAATGCGAATTCTCAAAAACATGCGAATATTCGCGAATGCGAATGCGAATGCGAATATTCGTTGCATCACTAGCCTCAACAAGCAAGGTGGCTGGTGGCTCCGAGCTCCGATGCATGATACCTGTGCCAGAAGGAAGATGATCGTACTACTCTTGCATACAATTTAGAATTAAAGATATCTGGCTGATACATACGCACGAGATACACACACGCCCGCACGTGCACATTTAGTAAATTCATGGTTACTTCCAACTTTTCTGAAGCCCTGCTAAATATCTGCTTCCAGATTATTCCTCAGCCTCATGCGAACAACGCTTAACCAAGTCAGAGGGACAACGCACTGCATTTGTGCGCGCTCATTTTAGTAATATTTTGCATGAGGAACATTTCTTACTAAGCGTTACCAGCACACATATTTTCATATTTTCTCCCCGTTGTAATTCATATTAACTATAATTTATAAATAAAATATAAGTAGAGGTTTAATTTAACTATAAATAAAACACTTGACTGTTAAAGAAAGTATAAAACGCTTGAGATACATCTCGTACTTAGGAAACCCGCGAACGCGTCATTCATGGACTGATTTTTCATAGGTTTGATTCAAAAGTGTGAATATGCCGAATAGATTATACACAGCAGTTTAGTTCTTTGCTATCACTAGCTATCAGAAACAGCCGGTATTGGACTTCTATTTTGGAGTTACATACACTGGGTTTTTTAATGTGGCTTTCGCGGATGCTCTGGTAAAAAATCACTTTTGAATTAGTTTTTTTTCTAGACCAGTGTACAACAACTTCGTGTAGTGCGATTCACTGTAACTGTTTTATTGAAGTGATGTTACTGCTCGTATACTTTTTAACATGCACATAGGCCTAATATTCGCCATTCTCAGTACCCAGCACNACTGTTTTATTGAAGCGATGTTACTGCTCGTATACTTTTTAACATGCACATAGGCCTAATATTCGCCATTCTCAGTATTCAGCATTATTGTAAAATGGTTTGGCTGCTGTAACCAATAATGTTAAGTAAAATTTAAATACTAATTTATATATAGTTTACATTTTCAACAGGTATCTCAAGGTAACCATTCTACATTATGTTCAGTTACAGAGTGAAATTGATGAGAATGATCGACATGTAAATATTATTTCCTGTCTTAGTAAACAGGCTAGCCTATCCTTAGTGTAACTTATTAAGTACTTAGCCTATTAACCCCTTCTTATAATGCTTCAAGAAATGACTAGTCAAAAAGGGCACAGTGCTCGTAAAAGGGGCTTACACAGTTCTAATAACAAAAGGAGGCTCCAAAGGAAAATAAAAAATAATTAAAAAATATTAATTTGCATAAACATTTAACCTCCGCCTTACCCTCCAGCCTAATTATACGGGCACCCAGTAAGTAAGTTTCGTATAGCAGGGTGGAATATTGTCCGCCTCCTGAGCCGGAGTACACTCTTGGCAAAAAAAATTCTCGGCCGAGTGTTTTCACCCTCCGTAACTTCATCAGGCTGCGATATGAGCTTGTTTATTTTTTTAAACCAGTGGTCAATTAAATAGTTCCCCTCCACGTGCTCTCTTACTCGCGTATCCTTCCGCCTCTTTTCCGTCCGCAAGTAAAATTATAACCTTCTCTTTCCCCTGGATAAAAAAAAGCCGAACCATCCCAGCGGAGCCCTCTCTTCTTTCTCTCTTCCGCGCACAGCCCTTTCATTGCATTTCGCCCTGTAAAACTGTGCTCCTGCCTACCTCCACCCCCCTCATATAAAAACGGCTTAAAATAAACATTGCCTCTCCACTGTTAGGTCTACTTAAAACTGGACTGCGTTTGATTAGGTAGCGCGAGCGGCCGTGTGTGCCCTGGCCGTAGGAATCAAGTGTTCCGTTGCGTCGGTTCATTTACACAGAGCCATCGTAAAACGAGAGCGCTGGGCGAGGGAAGTGCGCGTGGGGGGGTAGTGGGAGGGTGCGGGGGCGGTGGGAACCGAGGACGAAGTGGTTAATTAAAAACAACGGGAAAGAAAATATTGAATAGACGCGGCGAAAAGATCGGGAGAGTTTCGGGGCACGACTGACCCCGGTATATCTAGACCTAGAGAGAAAGAGAGAGAGAGAGAGAGAGAGAGAAAAGCGGAAACCGTACCGCAAGGTCAATGGGTGTCGAGAGCTGCTCAGAGTTATCGCTGGCAAATTTATATATATATATATATATATTTTTTTTTTTTTTTCGTTACGAGTGAATTTAATATATAGGCACCACAAAGTATGTCCGCCCTCTACGAATTTCGAGGAGGGCACAAGAAAAAATGGGCCTGTATATAATATTCAAATTGCCAACATTATAAAATTTTTACTTCGACGTATGGTATTTTGTGTTACGCGTTTCTGGTCATGGCGGCAGCAGAACTGACTCGCATTTTGGAGGTAGTGTTCAATACACCTTGACTGAAGTTTGGGAGAGTAGTTTCCATGTGGTACCCCATTCTCGATCCAGGCATATGTCAGTACCCCTGCCACCTGAATCGTTTTCAGACCGCTAAACTAATCGGTTAACTATTCGAAATGGTGCAAACCATGAACGTTTATTTGTCAGTTTATTTAGTTTTTTATGATTTTTGCTTGTATTTGATCTTTAACTGATGTTCATGAACTTACCATTTTCGATCTCCGACATTATCTTGCATATCGACGGCGGAAAGAAAAAAAATTACCAAGCGACATGCAGCCGACTTCACAGGAGAGCCAATTTTAGTTTATAATAAAAGAAAATAATTTATTTCAAATCTCCTGTTTATTAAATGGGCGTGATTCCTACTTAATGTGAAAGCTGTTTAGACCCTTTATTAACTGCCACAGTTAGATTCTCATTTCGCTTGCTATATTTAAGACGTTAGCATCACCTAGTAATATTTTAATCAAAATCACAAACCGGAAAAAATGACCAACTGACAAGCGACTCTTACTATAAGAATAGGAAAACAGTCCCATATATATTTGTACAGACTTTGAGAGTGGAAAAAAGGCCTGAACAATAGAAACACGTTCCTATGATCAGGGCAACGTTGCTTAACGCTTAATGATTAGTGTCCATCTGGGACTTTATAACCAAGGTATGAAGTATAGTTTGCTCTCGACCTAAATAATCCATACCAAGCGGTAAACCAGCGGGACTCTCGTGTTGCCTAAACGACGTTTCGTCGCACACTGATTGTTTTTTGTTCCAACAGCCACTCCAAGACCACTTTGCAGCATGGTCAAACGACAATGCAAGATACGCGCGGATGGCTCAACCTCCGTTTTAATTCAAATTTCATCCCGCAAAAGATATCTAAGCGCTACACATAATATAGAAAAAGGCAGGTCATATTTTCCTAAGCGACAAATGTAATATATATAAATGAAGGAAACAAATTACTAAACGACATGTTTTCGTAAATGAGACCTCGTATAAAATGTCTAAATGCCCAATGGCAAATATTTAAGGTAAGGCAAAAAGGCTGAAGTCAGAAAAAGAATCTATTTTCGAGATGGTAAATTTAGCTAACTGAATTATTATTTTTGTAAGATCAGTAAAAAAAGCCACAGTAGCTTAAATTAAATACATGTACAATTTACTAAGTACAGAAACAGTTTAGAAAAAGTCCCAAATATAATATTTAAATAATTATCAACATTTTTGTCGCTTGGTCGCCGAAAACTGTAAATAATCAACCAAATACAAAATATCCAAGCGACAGCAAAAACTATCACGGAAGCTTGAGAGTAGGACTCATCAACGCAGAATTTTTTTTCGATTCCAGTGATGTATATAACTCAATATCGGCCAAATTGTCGCTTGGTAATTTTTTCTTTTCCACCGTCGATATGCCAAATTTCTAAACATTAATTATTTATATCACCCCGCACATGAACACGGTGGGTGGTGAGATTCACAATCTCCAGAACTTTTGTTTCGTATTCAGATCTCACTCCAAGATAAAATACTTTAACGTGTTTCAAGTTCCTTACTTATAATCAGTAAAGCACCCTGTTACTAAAATAGTTTTTTTTTTAAATCTTTTATTTTTTAAACCGGAAGTACAGAAAAACTAACTAGAAAATTTACGGAGAGGTTTCGCGGAATCACGGAACCAAAAAGTCCTTTCAGCCTATTGAAAAAGAAACGCACCTGTAATTTTAGAGAGAGTCCAAAAGAATTTTTGCCAGCACATTCCCGTAAAATTACGGAAAATTCTCTTAACGGTGTAGCTAACGCAACACTTGGTCAAACACAGACCCCAAGGCTGGTTCTGTGGGGTTGCATGGTAAACAACGAACGATGTTTGGGCCATGGGCCTGTTTGAAATTGTTTAAATTTCCCGCCACATTGCGGCAACACTGTCGATGGTGACGCCATCGGCAACCGGAGCGCCGCGGCCAGGATGTACAAAACCAGTTCGGCTTTGTTTTCGTAATGGTAAGTCGACTCGAGATGTTTTCGTTAAAATACAGTCTACATTGTTCTAGAGCCCAGACAAACGACGTAAGTTCAATTCTACATCTGGAAATGATTATTGACCTCTTGCCACACGGCAGAGTAGCTCTTTTGTCATGTCCGAATTATGGAAGGAAGGGGCGATAAGAGCCATACAATACGTTATCGTCTCTAATCGCAAGGCACTTAATTGTCAGGTTAAAATATGCTATCTCTCTTAAATACTAACATCCCGGACAATATTGCAAGGACAGCTAAAGCCTGAGTGAAAGTTTTGCATACGACATTGATAAAATGGTTGGTATATAGGTTGAAGTTAAACTTTGATGAGACTAGGTCATAAAATTAGGCATACGGGCCATAGTTCTTCATGCTTCGTGTAATAACGGAGCTTTGAACTAAGACCATTAGTTTTTGTTGATGAAAGCCTTTAACGAAGCTTAGTGCAGTCGTCTGTGTCTGTTTCGCATTTTCATCTACAACATTTTGGGAGATGACAGCGTGAAAATGCTATTTTTGATAATACAGTGCTCATGAATAATGATTATCATACGCAAGATATCTCAACATTTATTTTCCGTGATTTTTTTTTAAGTGTATTCATTTATAAGGAAACGGGCGGTAAAAACACATAGCAGTTTGTTTTAAAAATGCGCGTTCTAAACACACTCCAGCCCAATTCACATACCTAGGTTCGTAGGCGAATTTAACTATTTTGTAGTAAGTTTATGTCGGCATGTTAGCCACGCTGTCGGAATACACAAGCATAAGCCAGACATCGAAACACGTTAGATTTCTAACCAGAAGAGTTTTGTTTTCTTTTTTGCTTGACTCTTGTCATATTAAGAAAACTTGAAAGAGGAAGTGGAGACCACATATCTACACTGTCTTGTAGTACAGATGAACTGAACTATTTATTTATAGTTGTGACACAATTATTGAATATAGTAATAACCTTTTTCAATAGATAAGACACACACTATTCAACATCCTAGTTATACCTGGAGCGTTAGAAAACATCTTCGGTGTTAACGACAGAAAAAGAATTACGACAGAAAAATGAAAAATTTCATCATAGATTGCGATAGGGCCAGTTGGGGTGTCACCCTGCTTGATATTTTACTTATCTAGCTTTTAATACTTACGTTTAAACATTAGAAATATGGAGGTGATGACTTTTCCTGAATACACTACGCACCTTACCCCTTGAATGCTACATCGCTGCTCGATAATTCGACTTTGTCTTCGTATGAGCTCGATTTCGTAACAACACTCTGAATCTGAATCAGTGGTTTCAATCAGCGGATGTTATTTCACTGAATCTACAGTTAATGAGCTGTTTTGTCTACTGATGAATCAGTGGAATGCACTGAGGGTTTACTGCCAAGCCAGTGCAATTAACTGGAAATCAGTAGAAATAAATGACTTTTTGATCAGTGAATACCATCAACTAAAATGATCGGTAGAATTTAACAGATTCAAGTGGAGCAGTTTTGACAGATATACAGTGAAATTCGCTGATTCGGAACAATTTTAACTGTTTCTAATTTAGAGTGCACAACGGCCACCGATGATGCAGCCTATCCAGTGTCTTCCAAACACACGTTTTGAAAACAAGTTACTCAGAAGATTCACCATCCGTGTCCTCAAAGAATGAACAAACACTTCCGTAAACAAATTGGTATAAATTTTAAAACAAAGGAGGCAATGCTAACATTACTTTAATACACCGCAGCGCATACAACAAACGGCATTTTTCAGAACACTTAATCTGATAAACGCTGAATATGCCCGAGTCCCAAGGAGGATTGCATCCAAATTTCGCCACAGACTGCCAACCAACGAAATGACAGGGTCACCATTGAATATTCCATAATTTTTCAATTGGACGAGCGCAAACCAGATCAGCGCATTTCGTGCAAAGGCGACCAGGTAATATACGCATGCCACCAGTGTTGCTTTTATATCATCCTCACTAATTGTGGAGCAGTCAACATACAAAGTTGTTTAACAGTCATCATTGAGAGCTCCGGGCGTATTCGGGCATTCTTCTGTTCTCTATTTCAACTGTATTCCGGCACAAAAGGCGAGATAGAGAGAGAGAGAGAGAGAGAGAGAGAGAGAGAGAGAGAGAGAAAGGAAACGAGAGGGGGGATTAATATCAAGATTAAGGTATTATAAACTGTCGAAGTATCTTTTCATTGATACTAACAGCATTCGAGTGTTCGTGCTCACGGTATGTCAATCAGATACACATAAATGTATCTTTAAAGAAAAGTACTAAACCTACTAAACCGATAGTCTCGGAAGTACTATTTCCCCCTTTCCGATTCCGTTCAGTGGACTGAACGATTTTCTGTGTAAATATTTAGGATCTACCAATGACAAATAAACTTTTCATTGATATACCCCTAGGTGTTTATTGGGAAACTATACGGTAATATTTACGGTAATGATTGTACTAACTGGCGGAAGAAACGTTTTAAGCGCTATGTAGTGGAAATGTGTAATTCAAAGTAGCTAATCAAGTCAATTTTTTTTACACACGTGTGTATTTTGTAACTTTGCTGACTGAGGAAAGAATGACTGAGGTTCTTGTTCGAGAAAAAATATTTTAAAGTCATCGTTATCGCTTGCTACCTCTGGTACTACTGCATTAACATGGTCTCACAATTAAGTTGTAAGTGGCGGGGTAACGGGTATGGGCACTGCACGTTGCAAGTTGAGTTTGAAACAAAACATCACCTTTTTAACACTTAGCAGATTAATATTAAAAAAAGGTATTTTGGCCTTAAACGTTTTGTTCACCTAGACACTGTAGCTACTGTTTTGTTTACATCCTGTGTTCCACTTCTACACCGCAAAGTTCTGTAATCCTGTGATGATAGAGCTGCTGTGCTGGATTCTCCAAATAACTGTAGTAAGTAGAAAAATATTGTGTACATTTCATGAAAGTTTTACACATTTTTGAAGGGACGAGGGCACGTAGCGCGAGATATGCAATTGGATTCAGCAGTAGTACAGAAGTATCTTTCCCTTCTTCCCTGGTGTGTAGGCACAGTTTTCATCATCTGTTCTATCCGAGACTTGGGTTGGGGGAAACCCGCCAGTTTCCTCTTTAATTCTCCTACCTGTGTCTACTGCGAAGGGATTTGGGAAGGGGGATGGGTGCACTCTGTCGCAAGGCCCTATTTATTGAGAGAAACCGCGAGGTTTGAACATAAACTACACATAATATTTGTGGTTTATTGAAGTACCCTTACAAAATACTAGCGCTGATTCCCGTATTGCAGTTTTAAAGAACGGCAGTGGTTTATAAACATCTGAATTACCTTTGCGACGGGGCCCTAAAAAGCTATTTACAACAGTTTCTCTTTCCTGTGCTACATTTGGGTCAGAAATATTTTGTTTCTGTTGTAATCTTCCCCATTAATATCACAAAATACATCACTAGAAGACCAATGTGGCCACCAAACACCAAAAATAGATAAAATAAAATAGTTTAAACGTTATATACAAGAAACCCAGTCAATTAAACAGTTAAATACGCCATAATACAATTTTAAAGCTTTAAGATGACATAAAATTGAAAAACCACATAGGGAAAACTATATAACTAATGTTATAGCGTATTAGGGTAGCCCTTCTCTCCCCTCTACGGCCGGAATAGAGTTCCGTGGTTAAAGAGCCCTGCTTCTCTCTTCCCACCAGGCAAGAAGCCAACCCTCGTATTTCTTCCGCGTCGCTCTCTCGAACGTTTTTCAAAGTTCATGAAGTGTAGAAGGCACCCCTCAGTGATGTCACATATGATCGCATGCTCCCAGAAGCAGGACAGCAGGATACAGTAGGAGAGGGTTGAGAAAAAGGNGGGGGGGGGGTCCCGTCGTTGGAGCGAGCGGGCTGGAGGGCCTCTAGTATAGTACCAGTTCTAGTGCAAACAGCAGCAGCGAGATAAGTAGTACAACGGGGCACACACATGCAGGTAAAGTTCCATGTCCCCGACGTCGGCAGCAACTACATATAGTTTTTGTAGACCAGCAGTCGTAGGACGTGATTTTCTTTAAACAGGTGCTAGTTTTCGATGTGACACCATCACAATTGATTTCGTTAGTCCTTTCACCTAGATATTCTACTTAAAATAAATAATTCCTAAAGTGGTTATTGCGGAGAGATTACGATAATAATGCCAAATATCCAAAACATTCATAAAGAAGGGATAATAGGAAAGTGTAGGAGGAAGGATCCGAGCTCGCTCTCACACCTCTAGATCGCTGGGTCAGGTGGCAAGTGGCAACGTCTTGTGTGTCCTGGCGCGGACAGCTCCTGTTGCCTGGTCCTGTGTCCTGGCTACGCTTCTTGTCTCTGTCCTCTCATCCTGTCGCCCTCGTTTCCTATTGGTCCTCATCGCGGTCCTGGGTAGGCCTACGGCCGCAAGATGTTGATCGGTGCAGTCATATAGTGTCAGCTGGATCCAGTTACTGTATTCTCGTCATCTGAGCAGATTTATACGTTGGTTATTGTTGCACAGCGGTCTCTTGTGTTTACAGAATGGGTTTTGGCAACAACCAATGACCGCACTGATGCTGCCGCTGCTCGCGATGCGGCAATCATAACACATACTGCCAAAGCGAAAAGGGTTCGATCCAGGGCGGGGTGTTTCTCAGATTTCTGCAAGTGGGAAACATGACAAACGTTGCTGTTGTCAGAAGGGTTTTCTTCGGGTTGTCGCCTTTTTCCCACATCATTGAATTCCACCGCTGACCACTCTCCACCTCGCTGTAAAGAGCTCAGCTGTTAAGAGCCAGCCGATTCTCTCACTCTTCAGCCAGTACTACAGTAAAGCGGTTTTTAAAAATCTCATTGCACTGTGCTTCTTACCGAACACCAAAACAGCGCGTTTGGACAGACGCAGGAATCTTCTTGGCACGCGATCAGCCGCGGTTTCGTAGGCATACGTTTGTCTCGATTGTATTAAAATAAGCCTCTCCGTTCCTTCTGAATTTCGTCTAAATCGCCTCCTATCCCATTAAAATTCCACCACCCCTCACTTACCCGCCTATTTCCGGTTCTTGCCAGGTGGTCTACCCTACCCATATTTGCAGGTCACACGAGAACACGAATAATGCTGCAGTCAGTGGGAATACTTCAAGACATGAATAGACTTTTCATGATCTTCCCATACGCGTGCGCACGGGGTGTGCTGGCAGTGCCCAGGAACACGCTAATAACCAAACCAGTATATGTATTAATTTAAAATTGTGGTCTTTGAGATTTGTTTACATTATTCTGGAATTTCAGCATGCCAAAGAGCACGCTAGTCTGTATGATACATTCTGAGGAAAATAAGTAAATATTAATTTCAATTATTGTAATAATTAGTTTATTCATTTCACTTTTAAAATTTATGCAAATCAATCTTTCACAATCGAGTTTTCCATAAATATTATAGGAAATAATGCGAAATGTGATATTTTTCTAATATTCTATTTTGGCACAACTTTTGCGTGATTATTACTATTTTAAACCTTAAATTCAAAAAATTTCCCAGGGAAAATCTCTCGGATTCCACTTTTATGTGGCCATCGGCGATTTTTATATAACTTTGTGGACACCCTAATGATGAGGACTGCACACGCCTATGGCTCTTGCTGCTCGTTCACGCGGTTTACTTGTTTCAACGTCGACGTAAATTCGTTCTGCAGATAAAAGCGACGCGATACCACAGAGCACTTAAGAATGCAAAGGTGAAACAGCCGCTTGTACTGAGAACTCCAGCCGCACACGTCATCACAGTGACGTCACTGGCCAGCAACATTTCATAACGCTGTTCGCCATCACTGCTCGATAACTTACTCGCCAGCCGGCAGCCCAGACAATTGGGAACCTTGAGACTCGGGTTCACCTATTATGTGGAAATTCTTCATTTTGGTGTTATAATTTAAAAGTCAGGGGTATTATTGAAAATTTCTAATCAAATTAAAATATACAATCTACTATTCGTTTAGTAATTTTGCATCTAATTTTCACTCTTTATTATTTCCTGCTTGGAGAAAGGCAGAAACTTATTGATGAAATAAAAATTTCCTGACTTTTTACAACTGGCAGATAACACACAATAAAAATTAAGCACAAAAATATTAAACAACTCGTAGCATTTAAATTTTCTATTGTACACTGTCAGTAATTTCTCTGAATCCAAAATTATGAAAACGAATAATCTCTTCAAACGAGGTGAAGCCGAGCCTCAAGGCACAAGGTCCGTTCCAAGAGCTGTGCGCAGCCTGTCACAGAATTGGTACGCCCACATCGAAATAGCACCGTTAGAGGAAAATAAATATTAGAGGGAAACCATATTTGTTTTGGGCCAAACGAAGCGTAAGGTTGTATATGGCGAAACGAATATACTTTTGATGGAACCAAATAAACTGTTTCGCCATTTTTTTGCACTAACCAAACCGCGCATATTCGAGTGAAACACTATTGTGTTTTCAAAGTGATATTCCATATAGTATATAAAGCATGTTAAAGTCATACTACATCATTTTAAAGAAATTAAAATTCACCAACGTCTCAACAAACATTCAAACCCGAAGCGCTGACTTAGAAATGTAACGTGCTACCCACTGACCTACCAGTTACACATGTAAGTTGTCGAACAGTATGTGGCATACATATATTTGTAACTAGTGGAAACGTTTAATGTTTTAATTCACGTCTCAACAGAAATATTCACAAACCAATATTCTTTACTGAAATTAACGTGTAGGACTTGTTTATACTGCTGATTTTAATGTGTATTCTTTTTTGTTGTTTATTTAATGAGTGTGCAGTGGACACACGATCCAGCTCACGTAAACACCAGCTGAAGGTACGGGGGAACGATACGCAACTAAAGGACTGAAAGTAGAAAATTAGCAGGACTTCAAAAAGTGCTCACTTTGCCGTTAACAGCCCCGCTCAGCGTCCCCCGCAACGGGTAACGGAGTTTGAGGTCGGTAGCTGCTTGCGACTGGTGGACCGCCCGTGACGCACTAGCAAGGCAGGATGATTGAGCATACGCGCGGATAACTCTCGTCCCGTTTTATTGCTGACGTGAACTCTCAAGATGGAATATATGCAGAAATGTTTATAGGATTAGTGAAAGCCCAATGTGAAATATGGAATACTATCTTTTACCCGCGGCTTCGCTCGCGTGGTTATAGTAACAAAATTATAGGGAGAAATAACGGTATTTATTAGACAAACACGGAACAAAGCACTATTTTAGGACGCTACTATACACGATGTTGTAATTATTTCCATCTGGCGCTAAGAAGTGGAGATTTTTGGCATTGGGCACACGCGAACATGCGACATAAAGCTGGCCATGAGAGAAGCACGGTTTTTCCAAGTGCACCCTCGCTACCTGCAATGTCTGCCCTTGCGCTTTGTTTANAGCTGGCCATGAGAGAAGCACGGTTTTTCCAAGTGCACCCTCGCTACCTGCAATGTCTGCCCTTGCGCTTTGTTTATTGTAATAGCAAAACTAAGCTTGTGAGGGAATTGCAAGCTTTTGAATTGGAACAGGCGGTCTGTGGGGATTATAGGGATCCGGGGGTTGATAACGTTCTCGCTCTTTCCTACTCCTGTCAGAATAGTGGCACCAATTATGTTCCGCCCAAGTCATGTGACGCGAATCCTCATCCCGTTACATAATCGCGGTGTATCTAAATTTTGCATAAACATAACCAGAATGCCTAATTTTAATTGGAGCACATCTGACAGGTGAGGGTACATCTGACAACTCTAGAGAATTCAGGAACTCTGCAGGATATGAAGTGCTGTGTTATGTGTCCATGACTGTGTCTACTGACAAATACTCCGTTGTTTCTCCTTGTACCTCTTTCAAAATGCTAGAATTAATTTTGTTAACGATGTAATTTTTTGGTGCTAGAACTTATGAGTGTCGACTATCCGTGTCAACGTATTGTCATGTGCTCGCAGGACAATGTCTCGTAATGAGAACTGGTCGCCGCTCACCACTGCAGCGATTTCANCAACGTATTGTCATGTGCTCGCAGGACAATGTCTCGTAATGAGAACTGGTCGCCGCTCACCACTGCAGCGATTTCATTAATTAAAGCTGCATTGTAGTGCCTCTCATGCTCTCCACGCGGAGTCCGACCAGCATGGATGACTACCTTAAAATCATCTTGAGTCAGGTTCTCTAAAGAGATTATAAATGTGTTTATCAAGATGTTGTGTTCATGCAAAATTCTTTGAATTTTCAAAAACGTGTCTCTTTCAACTCTTTGAATAAATTGGCAGCGGCGGTTTGTTTCAATTTCTTCGTTTCCTGCAAGAATTTATTCTGTTCATTGACAGCTGGAAAAAGCGCACCTATTCCATGATAAACAAAAATTGCCGTGATTCATCAACGTCATACAAAAAGAGAGTTTTCAGAGGCTCTTCTGGCTCACCAAGTAAAGGAAGGAAAACTTCCCCAATGGAACAGCACATCCCTGCGGTCTCATCTTTCCATTTCAAAGACCTACAAACCCGGCACGACTTGTACATGAGTCCGATAACAATAAGCCTGTGATTCTTAGTCAATTAAGGGATCGTAATGAAATGCCGCGTCATTAAATACAGACTAAGTGTTTCTTTGAAAAGCTCGTCGACGTTCCGCTTAGAGTTCCGCGTTTGCAATTCTTTTCACCTGTGACTGTTCAGGTGTTTCGGATGCCCTTAAAGCAGCCTGTCGTTCTGCTTGTTCTTCCAGTCGTAGTTGGGTCTGAACAGGCGTTTCGGAGGCTCTTAATAAGGCTCGACGCTCAGCCTGTTCATCTAAATGCAGCTGCGTTTGTTCACGCATTTCTGAGGCTCTCAAAGCGGCTCGACGCTCTGTCTGTTCATCTCGACGGAGTTGAGTATCGGCAGGAGTCTCAAATATCCTGAGATGTTCCTGGCGTGCGGCCTGTTCTTCCAGCCTTTCCTGAATCTGAGCAGGTGATTCAGCGGCTCTCAAAGCAGCTTGTCGCTGTGCTTGCTATTGTCTTCTAAGCTCGGCATCTTCTTAAGACTCTTGCGATCGAGCAAATCTTTTCGCTTGTGGTTGAGACGATGCTCTTGAAAGACTTGATTTTCGTTTGCGAGGCTTTTTTTATTTAACAGACTATGAAAAACTAAACAACAAAAAAAAAAACAGTCGAAAAAGTAAACAAAATCAAATACCAAACCAAAAAATTCAATTCAAAGTGCAAATCAGTACTAAAGGTCAATCCAGTCTAATAAATTGAACAATATTTGAATATTCCTAAACAACAAAACCAAAACGAAAAGCGAATCAAAGGAAACCAAAATCAGATACAGTCAATAAAAATTTTTTGAACGCCATCTATTTTTAATNATCAGATACAGTCAATAAAAATTTTTTGAACGCCATCTATTTTTAATTTTTGAAACTACAATTAATATGTCGTTTAACATAGAATGATTAAAGTAAATTACATATTAAATAAATTTTTAGAGATTTTTTCTCGTGCATTGTTGACGTTGCATTGATATTCCGTTCGTGTACTTTTTCGTTTTCCAATAAGTATTTTCCCAGAGGAAATAAGATATTTTCTCTGGATAAAAAGTAGCCTATGTCACTTCCCGGTCCTCCAACTATCTCTGTGCAAAAAAAATAACGTCGATATGTTGCCTCGTTGCGACGTGAAAGGACAAACAAACAAACAAGCAAACACACTTTCGCATTTATAATATTAATATATTATTAGTATTAGTATAGATTGGCTCCAAAGAGTACGGCGATAAAAGGAAGAAGGGTACGGCATGGGAGGATGTATCGATATATGTGGTGGAACGGGTTCGACTAGAATGAAGAGAGGTAGAAACATGAAAACGGCATAGGAACGTTTATGTAGTGTATTTCTAAGTCAATTTGTAACATAAATTGCAATAATTTAGTATCTTTTTTCAACATTTCGGCACGACTACCGCTGCGGAGATGAAGAGAGTCATGTTTTTCCATTATCAACATACTAATAGATCTGGCTGTTTTGCGTGGGGCAGTAAATGCTGTTCCTTGCGAGAGGAATTGAGGATAGCCGAAACTTCAAAGTATAGTTGCAGTCAACGGCAATTTAATGCTCGTGTTTTACGACTCTTAATAAGCGCTCCGCCTGCCTGGCGCATGTAATTCGTTGCAAAGTTTTGATAGAAAACACGTGGTCCGAAAACTGTTTTGATATTTTGTAGTGGTGCCTGAACACGAAACGCAAGTGTCGTGCCCAAACGAAAACATTTCAAGTCGTCATTTCAACTCCAGGGATCATATGTTTGGGCGTGAGAGTGGTGAAAATGGGTGTTTTCATAAACAGTTATAGCTGCTAAATTCTTTTATACTGAGCATTTATAGAGTTGTTTTTAATCATGCATAGTACTTTTATCATTAATAGCGTGTCAATAAAGTTTAGGGTCACCGCTTAAAGTCACGTTCAGGTAAGTAGCCGACGGCAAGACTGCGTGCCAGTTGAGCGCCTTGCGCGTAAGGGCGATGAGACAAGTGCTGAGCACGCAAGAGTCGACCTTACTACTCGTGCGTTTCGAGGCCCGGGACGATCAAAATATAGCAGCAGGCAGGCGGGCGGAAACCTTAAGAATGTTTCCTCCAGCCTCCGTGGTCCAGTCGNGCCACTGTGAGGGTGCCTATGTGTGGATAATCATGAGCACAGGCAGTGTAAACACGTGCGCGCACCCAAATGAAATGATAATACCTACCACCCTTACCTCTACCCCCACCATACTGTAGCCACCCCTGCCCCTCACGCTTCGCCTCTTTAGCCCGGACGGGGCGAGCCCGCCCTCGCCTCTGTCCAATTAGAATATCCTGCAGGCACCCCGGGACAGAAGAAAGTCCTTAGTTTAATGAGGCCCTCATGTGGAACAGCCCCTATACCCCGGCCATCTCATCAGCCAACCCCTGCCTGCACCGCGGAGGAGTAGCGGCAAAACGCTGCGATACAAGTCGGCGAGCTGGTCACGCGCAGTCGTATGACGCACGCGTGCATCCTGTACGTATCCCGTACTCCAGGTGCACGCGTTGTGCGAGATTTGTCGTTGCGGAGAATGGGGGTGGAAAACATTATGCGACACGTGACATAACGCGATTATTACGGGAGAGACAAGCCCTTGGGAATTGGGAATATAAAGTATTCATTTTCCAAAGGTCAGAAACTACCTGATATGAGATAACATATTTGTGACTAGAGTTAGACTGATTGTATATCTGCCGTCTGTAAACAACTAGTGGGTAAGAACGTTTGAAAGGTGTGCATACACTGTAAAAAAATTCTGGTGAACTTCAAAAAACTCTATTGGAAGTTTTTAACCTATACATGGAAATATTACCCCATATCAAACTGCAAATGTAGAAACGTTTAGTGTCACTGCTATACTAAGTTGTGGACTTCCCTACGCATATGACTGTTTCCTGAGCAAATGTAGGAACGTTACCATGGATGTAGGGAAATTAACTTTACCATATGCACTTTCACTATATATATTTAAGTGGCAAATTTGAAAGTAATTTCTTAGCCCTGTCACATCCTGTAAAACGTTGCATATTTCCCTGAGAACCGTTCGCCTCAGCATGTTACACCAAGGAAACTTTTCGCATTATATAAATGTACTCATTACTATTACGTCATAATAATCGATGAGCACCCAAGGGTAATGCAGTTTTGCTGGCTAATAACGTGGCAACCCCTTTATTTTCTAATGATGGGGAGGTTTAAACCCGTCCATTGTTCACAGATGGTAGATATAAAATCAGTCTAACAATACTCATGAATCTGTTGTTTCATGTCACTGATATTTTGCAAATAATTGCTTTTAATTGCCATGATTCAACGGCGTCTCTCCCATAATAATAATAATAATTTGTTTTGGCTCATTGGTAGGATCATAATTTCTACCCCATTTCCAATAACGAATTNTCCCATAATAATAATAATAATTTGTTTTGGCTCATTGGTAGGATCATAATTTCTACCCCATTTCCAATAACGAATTTTCTCGCAAAGTTTGTACCTGATGTTCACGATAGTCCTTTATACTTCAAAATTAACTTTTTTTATGAAGCGACTACAATGTATGCAGGTATCAGATTTTGCATTTCCTTTTAAGGTTTTCTTAAACGTCTTNTCCCATAATAATAATAATAATTTGTTTTGGCTCATTGGTAGGATCATAATTTCTACCCCATTTCCAATAACGAATTGTCTCGCAAAGTTTGTACCTGATGTTCACGATAGTCCTTTATACTTCAAAATTAATTTTTTTTATGAAGCGACTACAATGTATGCAGGTATCAGATTTTGCATTTCCTTTTAAGGTTTTCTTAAACGTCTTNCTTTTTTTATGAAGCGACTACAATGTATGCAGGTATCAGATTTTGCATTTCCTTTTAAGGTTTTCTTAAACGTCTTCTTTTTTACGAATTCATATTTATAACGGCATTGTCCTAAATGACCGTGGGGAGAAAGCTGGACCGTTAGTGGGTTTAGTATTGTACACTCCTTGATATAAATGAGAATATATAAATACACCAGCTGTGCCCACGGCTCCGCTCGCGTGGACTACATAATTATTGTTTAGGTGTAATTATATATTGATATATGCTACCGCGGAGTTCTTTTGTATTTTTATTCTGCACAATTCTTTACTAAATGATATTTTTCCATCTTTAACGGTTTAGACAGCGTATTGCAAGAGAGCGCGCTGGCGGCAGCCTTTTTTCCGACTTGATTCATTATTATCGTCACTGCTTATCCCATATGTTACTTTACGTAACAAAATATGNGGCAGCCTTTTTTCCGACTTGATTCATTATTATCGTCACTGCTTATCCCATATGTTACTTTACGTAACAAAATATGTACTAAAACCTGGCCAGAGAACATAGCTATGAATTAAAAAAAAAACACGTAATTCGGAAAAGTGGTTCTCGGGTGANTACTAAAACCTGGCCAGAGAACATAGCTATGAATTAAAAAAAAAACACGTAATTCGGAAAAGTGGTTCTCGGGTGATAAGCGCACTAACAGACAGACAGACAGACGTTGAGTTTTATAATATGTATAGAAGAGCCGTTAACAACGATGCTTGGAGACAGCTGCAACTGGACTGTCTTGTCGCATTTACCATTTCTGTGCAAACAAATTGAAAGAAAACCAATACAGTTCAGACAGACTTTAAAAGCTCTTGCGACAGCCTCATTATTTCAATTGCACTCATCCGAGTTATTCGTGATATAAAAGAAAAAATTCAAATACAAAATATTATTTTACCAACCATGCTCACACTTAACTATACACTATATCACATAAATCAATTGTTTGAGGGCATGAAAGAATGCCTAAACAGTAATATAGTTCATTTGCGGTTACTTCCAACTTTTCTGAAGCCCTGCTAAAGTTCTAATTCCAATATATTCCTCCGCGTCATGCAACCAGAGCTTAACTGAGTCTAGAAAATTACACCAAAGGGACAGTAAACCACATTCGTGCGCACTCGGTTTTGTAATAATATTTTGCATACACAAGAGTTATTTCTTACTAAGCATTAGCAGCACACCTATTTTCTCCTTGTTTCTATTCATTTTAGTTATAAATGAAATATTATTATTTATAAAAATAATATAAGTAAAAGTTAAATTCAACCAAAAATAAGATAGACATATGTTGAGAAATATAAAACGCTTGTGATATATGGCATATTTAGCAGACAACTAAACACGTCGGGGTGATTTTTCATGGGTTTGTTTCAAAAAGTGTGAAGGAACCTCGAATAGACTATATTCGATATACAGTGTCTCTTCTCTTCCCTTACCTTCATCTGAAAAACATGTAGATGAGAGGACTAGGATGATCGTAAGTTCCGTATTCGACTAACAACTTCACACAGATGGGACGGGAATGCGTGCCAGAAACAAAAAAAAAAAATCTGAAGCAGGCTCCTTTACCTCCGGGGAACAAATTAATCACATTTTTCGTCCGTGGCGGTGCCTGAAAGCGACGTGTTGTAGACGCAACGTATCCCGAAGCTGTATACTTTGTACACATGGTTCCAACCTTATTTTCACGTTCAGCAGTTAGAACAAAGTGNCGAAGCCACAAAGTGGCGAACTCCGTACGCGCGAGACATTTTTAAAAAAACCGCGCACGTTCCTTTTTTCTCCCTCCTCGACTTTATAAGAGATTTTTTTGGGGGGAGGAAAAAAAAAAAGGAATTTGATTACATTTTATAGCAGCCTATTTTATATGTAGTAAGAGAAAGCTTTGTTGGCAAAAAAAAATAGCATTAGACTTTTTTTAATGAAACAAAGTTCATTTGCAGTGGGCGATAATTTGTTTTTATTTAACAAGTACAACCGCGCTAATCTTCTTTGCGGAAGCGAAATTAAATAAAGGAGCTTTTGTGTTAACTTAGTCCTCGCAATAAAAACTATTATGTTTCAGAAAATAAGGAGAGGAATTTGTCGACGGCATATAAAGAGCCTTTCCCTCTGATATCCTGTTCTGGGTAATGCTGACCCAATTACGATTCTGTGCAACCTAGCGATATCTCGGGGAGATAAGGTACCAACACAACGCAAGGAAATTTATTGGGATAGCATCCGGAATTCAGAGAAATTCTCGTTACCAGTTGTGTTAACAAGCCAAGGAATACAATTTAAAAAATACGGGGAAAAAAAAAATAACTACAGTTCCAGATCAACATTTCTAACCTTGCTTTTCATTACTTATACCAACCAATACAAATTTTACAGGCATTAGGTGGTAGGTATACACTATAACCTGCATCATCATCGGAAGTTGGATAAAATTAAAATACCAGAGTTTTCCTCCAAATCAGGTCGATATTTGCCACTTGAATCCCTTGGTCGAATTTTCCTTGATGGTTTGCCTGTAATCACACAATTCAGTTTCCTTCCTTTAGGTAATTGGTCCCGTAATAATGAACATATTTTACTGAATTGACTTGAATGTAGTAACTTCACACGAAAAATATATAATATATTTGACACAAGGTGTTGTTTACCTGGCGTTCGCTTTTGTGGAAAAATATCACTTCAAGATGTCTTCCGTTAAAAGAAACACCAACTCTTAGAGTCATTGCCGCCAAAATTGTTTGGAGCGAAGAAATTCAAATGCTTCTTTTACATTCTCACCTTTCTGAGTTATTACTGAGAAGACGGAACTGGAAGTGCAAAAGCAAGGTGCATTGACTTAAAATAAATAAAATGGCTAAAGCTACGTAAAAGCGGTGGAGGTTATAGGAATGCCGCAGCTATATCGTTGTCGGCGTAGTGTTTAATTGCACGCTAAATGTTCGTCACTAGTCACACAGATAAAGAATTTGTCAGGTGTTTTATTTTCTAGAAACATGACAGTATGCCTCAACGAGGTCAATGTCTAACTATAAGCAAATTTCAAAAAGAAAAAACTCATTTGAATAATGTTTGGCAAATAGAAAGCAGCCACATATAGTGACTGTTAAACATTATATATGTAACTGTTACAACTTCTTACATGTAAAATATTTGTTTCTTGGCAGAGTTTATATCTCATCGGAACCAACAACATGTTTTTCGTTCAAGTATAGGCAGTAATGTTGTTTATTAAGCTTTTTCTAAAACACAAAAAAACATAATTTTTTTAAATATTAAAAAAAAAATATTTATTCCAATTTTTAAAGAATTTTAACATGTAATAATTATATATCTAATATTATCAACATAAATCCGCGTGAATAGAACTCGGCACACATATAACACCCCTTCTTAAAAGCTGGAACTTTTAAGCTGCCTTAAGCCACGAATGCCAATAAATCGCATTCGTTTCTGTTTTGTTCCCAACACTTTTCTTCGCACGAGATTTGTTGGTGTTTATCCAGAATACCCAGAGTTCTGTAATCTTTGAGGGACACAACAAGTCTGTGTGTTGGATTAGCTATAACATCAGTAGGTAAATGTTTAATAGATTTTGAGGTTGTTGGCTTATTCTTTTTGTATGCTTCATTATCTACGCAATTCCTTAATGACCAGTCTACCAGACAATAACAGCAAGCCTGCATGTCCATTAGGAGTCAAATTGAAATCAGGTCTTGTTAGTATGCAATCCGGGCTCTTCATTATCTTTAAATAGATAAAATGGACGTATTAAAATCTTTTATTATTTTTCATCAAACTAGGCAGCTTTGATGAAAATACGCAATTTATTAGGCCAATAAATGTTTACATTTCTCCTGAGAATTATATGACTCGGCATAATCTTCCAATCAGCACAAAGACTGTTTATTCATAAGATCCAAACAATAACCATCTCAAGAATTACGGTCTTACTATTGAACTGAGTAAAGTGCGTAGAGGAAACTTTACCAAACAGTTTCGTACTCGATTGTCAAAGTAGCAGTAAACAAATTTCCACGCCAGCGTTAAATTTTTTTGTAATTTATTACAGTTCCAATTGTTTCCAGACCAATCTTAATAACAGCTAAGTAGTTTCATCTTTAGTATGAACAGGGCGCTTTACTGTAGGAATTGTTTGTATAGTTTCAAATACTATCACTTACAGGATGATAGACATCATAATTCTCTTGGTATATCTTCGTTTATAAATATTCAGGTGAGACCAAAATCCCATTTCACTGGTGTTTACAGAGAGACTTTGATAGTCCTGGCACACAAATTAGGTTTCTAAAGTAATATCGTTTTTGTTCGTGTACACTTTGTGTTGTAGCGTTATAATATTACTAACCGAAGTATACACCTCAAAAAGTTTTGCACCACCGGGATTTCGCTGTTACTCTGATGCTGACGGCCCAAGAGTGTGTATGGGATGAAAATACACACTTTCTGTACAGAATACGACGGCAGGCTTGATGGATGTTTTTTTGTTTTTTTTGTGATTCGTATACTGGTCCAGCGAACACCATTCATATGCAACAAATAACAGGCGGTGCAAAACTTTTTCGAGGTGTGTAGTTCGTCAGTCGGAGTAAAGGCTCCGTGAAAATTAGCTGAACGTTTAACATCCCAAATACACACACTGAGACCTACGAGTGGATCAGAGAATCGTATCTACTCTTCTACTTGAGAGGTCTTCATTTCGATTCTGAGAACCGCAGGAATATCACAAAAAAAAAAAATATATATATTTTCTACTAGAAGCATAACTCAGCAGAGACGTTTCAGGCAAACTGTAAAAATTTATTAATATTCTTGTCAACCATACTTGCAAATAAGAATTAACAATTATGATATGTGAACTCAGTTTTCAAACAAAATTTAATTAGTGGCCTCCGAAACACCAGCCCCCCTCGTGAATGGCAACCTTCATTGTCTTTAGACCTGGCAATTTAAAATTGAACTTTTAAAAGAAAATTATAGAACAGTGTCTTTTCTCCAGACTATCTCCGGGTGTCGTAGATAAACAATTGTAGGGTGCACGTGGTTAAAATTAGTAGGGGGCAGCTGAGGTTGAGTTTCGTCTCTGGTTGATTAAAATTAATCGATGACTTAGAAGAATAAAATTTAGCAAGATGAAATCTGGAAGATCTTGAATTTCTGGTAGATCTGGTCGTAGGCAGGAACATTCTCCTGAATGCTGCAGGACATCTTCGTGAGGTCTTCCTTTAATTAGACTCTCGGTCCTGTAGTGCAGTTACAGTTCCAGCACTTAAATACACACCGCGGTAGTTCGACTTGCTAAACCTGTAGAAATAACGCGGGCGGCGACCGAATCTCGCTTCCTTCTCGCTGTTTTGGCTCACGCATATTCATCCACATCGAGAGGGCCTGTTTACAGGTGCGAAGTCAGAAAATTATCTTAAAATTAAATTTAAATTCCTTCAGGCTGAACTCACTCGGGTCAGCGTCCTGCCGTTGGAAACCAAGATGGCTAAAATCTCATTCAAAACGTTTTATTAAAGATGCCTTCGAAAAACAACCAATCACGAGAGTGCTAGAGACAAAAATTACTCTTTACGCTACTTAGTTGCTATGGCAAAGGATCTACAACTGCTCAGAAACTAGGACCTTCTAAATATATTACAAATACAGCAAACTTTACAGACCTTTATATATGTTGTAAAACAAAATAAATCATTAAATTTACCTTAAGAAGTTAATTTACATACTTAATAATATAATTAATGTGCCAAAGAAAAAACACATAAATTAAATTAAATTACGTCTTAAAATTAAATAAATAAGCAAATAATTAAAATTCAGCATATACCACATGTTCACAGCGTTACACTTCAGCGATCTCCAACACGGAAATCTCGTTTTTTAAATAATAGCCAACAAATATATTTCCATTCAAGCGATAAAATTCTGCTTTCTTATTCTATCTCAAATGACACAGAACCAAATTCCCATTCGAGATGACAGATCGTGAGTTCGATCTCGCCTAGCCGCAGAGCAAGTGTTTTTACCTTAACTGTTTACCAGCCGCATATCAGGTATACCGTAGAGCACGAATCTCCTCAGTGCCCACCCATTAGTTTCACGTTCTCAAAAGGCCCGCTACACAGTGGCGTGTGGCGAAGTGTTGCTAGGTAAGCTGGTGCTTACTTACTGCTTACATTATCGGTGCACGCAGCACGAACCAATAACAACTGCGGAGCCTAGGGGAAACTGAACGTATTTTTACCATTCGGAACGAACAGGCAAGAAACCCATTATACACGTCCTGTAGCGTCACCCGCCAAACTACGTTTCAGTGGTGGAAGTGTAAACTAGCAAGCAACAGGGTACAGCACTCAGCTAACGCCAGTTTGCTTTGCAACAGTTCGCCACACGTCTCTGCCGCTACATAAACAAGTAATTAAGATTACGAATATTATAACCCCACATTAGACCTACAGACTAGCGTGGTACTTATATCCGCACGTTTCTCTGTATGAATATCCATTCGTCGGTACGGAAAGCTTGGATGTTCGGATGTAGAAGGCGGGAGACAACTTTTTTTCTGTACTTGGCAAACAGAAGAAGCGGCTTAGNTTCAGTGGTGGAAGTGTAAACTAGCAAGCAACAGGGTACAGCACTCAGCTAACGCCAGTTTGCTTTGCAACAGTTCGCCACACGTCTCTGCCGCTACATAAACAAGAAATTAAGATTACGAATATTATAACCCCACATTAGACCTACAGACTAGCGTGGTACTTATATCCGCACGTTTCTCTGTATGAATATCCATTCGTCGGTACGGGAAGCTTGGATGTTCGGATGTAGAAGGCGGGAGACAACTTTTTTTCTGTACTTGGCAAACAGAAGAAGCGGCTTAGNGATCATCCCTTCCCCACTCTACCCCTACATCCCACCACCCCTCTTGCAGAACCTGGCTCCTCGGGCTCGCCGTCATATTTTCCTCGGATCCGAGAACGGGCCGGTCGTCGCGACGAACAACAAATTTTGACAACATCCCGCCAAGACTTCATCAGACATACGAGTACAACACATCCATTAAGGTGACTTTAGCCACTCAGTTCCCCTGCAAACACAAACATTCAGCAGACTCTCGGCTCGGAACTCGTCTGAAGTGAAAAACTTTGAAGAGTCCCTCCCAGACCAAGGGGCCACGGTGGTGAAGTGGTCAGACTACTCGCCTCCCACCTAGGCGAACCGGACTCCGTTCCCGGCGGTGTCACTTCCGAATTTTTGCATGAGTGAATCGTGCCGGACAATGCCGCTAGTCGGCGGGTTTTCTTGGTGATCTCCCGTTTTTCCGCCCTTGCATTCCGGCGTAGGCGCTACACATACTCACCTCACTTCACCCTCATCGGCTCTCAAGACCTTGATGGTAGGAGCCCCCCAAATCTCTCCACTCCACTCATACCAAGCCGAAATGTTTTTTCCGGCCTTGTCTTTCAAATAGTACCAATCCCGGAATTTTTATGAAGCTCAATAGCATTCGATTATATGCTGTTCACGGCAAAGCAAGCAATCTTGAACTGAAAAAAAAAAAAAAAAAAAAANGCTCACAGTTAAGTTGGCAGCGAATTAAGGGAATTGTCCAATGTCTTGACGCTTTATTACAAGAGTAACGTTAATATTTATGACAAATCAAGATGGTGGTTTTTTACTTTACACACATTATATTACGAATTTACATAATAGTAACACATTTAGGTTTTTAACAATTTCAAGTTTTCATTTGACTAGTGCATGAATAAAGTTATTAGGACCAAAGAATTTAAATTTCACACATGGCGAAAATATACAAAATAAGGAAAAAAAAAAGTACGTCCGAAGCAGGGCTTTCAAAAATGCTTATTTTACCATGTACGGACTTACCGTAAATTCTAAGGCTGGAACCGTTTCACTATATAGGATGTACTCGAATACATTGTAATAAACACCAGAGCTGGATAGATGAGTACAAATGGAGCTCATTTCTTCAAGGAACAAATAGTCTAACGTTCATAGGAGTGGAGTGGAGATATTTGGGCGACTGTTAACATCAGGTCTTGAGAGCCGATGAGGGTGAAGCGAGGTGAGCATGACCAGCCTGCGCACTTCCCCGCACGGTCTCGGTCTCAGTGCTGCTACAGTTCCTGCAGGACTTGCTAGCCGAATACTTGGAGGATGTTCCTTTAGATGCTCGTGAGACGACATGGCTTCGGCAGGACGAGGTCCCGCCTCATTTCGCCATCACGGTTCGCCGGCCCCTCGACGTGCACTTCCCGAACCGGTGGATAGGTNTCGGAACTCGTCTGAAGTGAAAAACTTTGAAGAGTCCCTCCCAGACCAAGGGGCCACGGTGGTGAAGTGGTCAGACGAGGTCCCGCCTCATTTCGCCATCACGGTTCGCCGGCCCCTCGACGTGCACTTCCCGAACCGGTGGATAGGTANGACGAGGTCCCGCCTCATTTCGCCATCACGGTTCGCCGGCCCCTCGACGTGCACTTCCCGAACCGGTGGATAGGTAGGGGAGGCCCCACAGCATGGCCACCTCGCTCACCTGACATCACACCACCTGACTTCTGGCTGTGGGGCCACACCAAATAGATGGTGTATTCCACTCCATCGTGAGGATACAGAGAACAGTTGACACATCAATGCCACGCCGGGAAACTTTGCACATGTACATCGCAACAAGCTTCAGCGCTACACTTCCTGCGTAGTCAACGGGGGTCGGCTCTTTGAGCAGACACCGTGAGCCCCATGCCTTCTGCCCAAGTGTGTAAATAAATTCTCATTTTACTGCGCTGCAAGTTACCTAATTATTGTGGTTGCCCACCCACCTCTGCTCATTGCCAACTGCCATTAACGGGTTAACTATCGACGTAAGACAATTTGTTACTGGTAAAATACGCTCCATTTGCACTCATTCACCCCACTCTGGTGTTCATTCGAGTGCATCGGGTATTTATTTGAATCAGGTAGTTTGGAGTTAGCAGGCTGACATAATTTCCGTGATATCAATCACGAACTATGAAAACGTCAGCAAAACATTGACCAACACTCGACGTCATCTAACACATTGTCGGCACTTGCCGACAGTACCGATAATCCGCTGACAATTTACTGATAGTTTTGTGTTTCATGGGTTATGTCTAAAAGCTTCGGTACGGGTTTTATATTGCTCGACCATGCCTGTTGTAATCGTCTTGTCAATCACATTCGACTAGAAACATTTTTCACAAGGGACATGAATGTCCTTAACAANATGCCTGTTGTAATCGTCTTGTCAATCACATTCGACTAGAAACATTTTTCACAAGGGACATGAATGTCCTTAACAATACTTACATGTAGTGTATAAGGACAAAAATGCTACGTATCACAATACATATGTGTGTTTATATACATGTGTAAATATACTTTATATATGTGTATATATACGACTATAACATATAACTTATGTACCACTTTTCGCCCAAGTGATTATTAAGGAAGTTATGCGCCTCCTTTAGAATATCAGAAACTACTTTTTAAGCAATAAATCGGTGAATGGTACTGTGTACAACCGCGATATTACACATCTGAAAACGCAGTTGGCAATGCCATGTTATGGAAAAATTGGTTGAAGAATCATAAAACTGTTTTTTTCTCTTTATTGGCGAAACCAGTAATTTGTCTGGCAGTATTAATCTATACCGGTGTCAATGAAACTTACATAAATACTACACGCACAGAAAATTTATGAAATAATTAATTAGCTAATACTCAGACGAATCGCAATCCACTCCAGAAACAAAAATTCAAGTATTCCACACATTACTGTACTTATATTCGACGACTTTCATAGATTTCATCGGGAATATTGCGAATTTTGCGTGTGCAACATTGCAACAGTAACGAACTAATTACCATTAATGAAACGTTGAACTAACTTTTTAAGTTGAAGAAACTCAATTTATATAATGAATGAGAATAGGTTTCTTATAATATTTTAACAAATGTTGATACGCCTTATAAGTAATATGGTTATGATGAGTCTGGGGCTACGGCGTCTGGCGTAGGAGCTAGGAACCGGTCGACACCATCTTGAATTTCCCTTTATTCCCGTTTTTCTCTGAAAATTTCCCTTTTTCCCTTGAAATCAGTCATTTTTCCCTTAAAATTTCTCTTTCCTCTTTAAAACTACTCTCCCCCCCCCCCCTTAAAATTTCTTGTTTATCCCTCAGAAAGCACCAAGCCCTTCATTTGCAAAGAACGAGCACCTTTGGAACAAATTTGGGGGGGCTCATTTTTACCCATGATCTTGACCTTGATGTATGACCTTGAAATTAAAAAATTTCGAATAATCCGAAAAAAAATCCTAAACACTTAAAACAATTGATAAAAAATTCCAATTGCTTGTTTTTGCACGCAAGGGTCTCATTCTTTGCAAATGAGGCTCGGTGCTTACTGAGGGATAAACAAGAAATTTTAAGGGAAAAAGGGAAATTTTGAGATAAAAATGGGAAAAAAAAGAAATTAAAGATGGTTTCGGCCGCCTCCTAGCTCCTACGCCAGACGCCGTTGCCCCAGGCTCATCATAATCATACTACTCTTCTAAAATTGACCTTTCTGCCAAAAATTTCATAAATAAAAACTTTTACGGATAAATTTCCTTTAAGCGTGTCCCATATCTATTTCACTGCTTCCACTGGATCAGCGCAAGTTAGCGGATTTTGTTTTTTAGGAAAATTGGTGGGAAGAATGAACGGCTCTTGCGGACTGACAGATAGTTTACCTTCTTCTGCATTCATTTCCTAGAATAAAACCTGAGGGAACTGAGGCCNGGCTCTTGCGGACTGACAGATAGTTTACCTTCTTCTGCATTCATTTCCTAGAATAAAACCTGAGGGAACTGAGGCCGAAGTCACGGTGGTATATTCCCATTTCCTGTCTGTTCACGTTTTGTATCTTTAGGGCGCTTTTTTTGAACACAATTAACGATCAGCTGTCACTTAGTTGGGAAGGTTGGCTATATCTTGGGCACACACATTAATACAAAGCTGATCTAATGGAAAATGCCAACGAAAATTTGCTACCACAAAAATGTTAAGAGATTTAACAGTTCATGATAGGTAATTATTTGTTACGTCAGGACAACATTTAGTTTTGTAAACTTAGTGTAGACACAGGATATTATTAATATTTCCGATATAAAAACATATACAATTAATTCTATGTTTTAATGGTTCAGTTTTTTTAGTACTGAGATCCTTTAAAAAAAACTGTCTGTTGTTGGCTGTGTATTGGTTATTATTTGGAAAATATACTGTTGTAAGAAGTAGGTTTTAAATTCAGATTCAAAGTGGTAAAATCTGGCTTAAATACATTAAGAAATTTACAGAAGTATATTGAACTGCAATTTATGGCATGTGCTTATTGCCATTCATGTCATAATAAGTCACATTAGTGTGGTGGATAATCCCTCGGGCTGGTAATCGATAAGTTGTGGGTTCGAACCCAACTTTCTCCAAGGCAATTTTCAAATTATTATGTAAACAACAATCTGTTAAGGTTAGGAATTTTTTTTTTTCAATATTTAGTTAGCGTGTAACATTTATTTTAAACATTGGTAACCAATACTAACAGAACGTTGTTTCTTGTTTGGCATTTTGTATACAATAACATGACATCTTGCCAACACACATCCAACGTCTAAACCCGTTAGTAAATATTTAATTGGTAAATGCCTGTGTGAATACCTTTCTGAAAGAAAAACACGCTACACTTAAAAATGTGCATCACAAACATAAAGTAATGTCAGGCGAATGTTGTATTTCAGTTGGCATACAACATTAAAGTCATGTTGGGCAAACTTTGGCTCAACGGTAGATTCAAACTTTGGGCCAACGTTGGCCCAACCAAATTACTGGGGCATGAACCATGTCGTTCACGAACTTACTGACTGTACTTGATATACATGCAAATAGTTTTAAGAAGGCTGTTTAGGTTACTAGCGAAATAGCAATTCATACAGTCATAAGCTGCAATATGTTTCGTCTTACAACCAGACCAGTTATGTTGGCGATTGGCAGTGAANAGCAATTCATACAGTCATAAGCTGCAATATGTTTCGTCTTACAACCAGACCAGTTATGTTGGCGATTGGCAGTGAAAAATCATCGGTCCAGCCTTAGGCCTCAAGAAACCCTGAAATATACAGCTACACACTTATTATTCGTTTCAGGTGCTGTAGAACAAAAATACATTTTTTTGACAAGTATTTACTCATTTCTTACAACAACTTACACGACATAATAAACTAAGAGTGAATTGTGGTTGATGGCACAGGCGCAAACGATAGAGTTCCCTTGGAACGAAGTTGGTACTAGCTTCTGACCTTTCACATTACAGACCACGACTTCCCTCTTCTGCAGTACGTTACACGTTAATGGTCGAAGCTGGAATTTCATATTGGTCAGCAACAACGGCCAGGCGGTATAATAAGTATGCGTGAGTTCCGCCGGCTTGTAGTATGTGGGAAGTTACGCTCGCGGGCAGCGAGGTCATTACGCGAGACGGAGAAATTTGCCCAGACAAGTAAGAGCGGTGAAGATCGGCCATGGCTTGAAGTTAGGATCTATTTCGGTATTCAGTCCTGTAGACCTGTAGAGCTGTCCTGTATTTAGACCTGTAGTCTACTGAAAAATGCATTACCAATAAATGCCGCGCGAAGTGCATAAATCATTGCCGCTTCTGTTGCCATAATTTTTCCTGTGATTCACGGGGAAGCGATGCGTCATTGCCGTGGATGACACGCCGGAGGGACAACGGCAGCCAGGCGGGCTTAACAGGAGCGCGACCTGAACGGCGGGGCGCAGTTGTCCGACAGATCGCCGACACGAGTTATATTTCACCAGGNGCTTAACAGGAGCGCGACCTGAACGGCGGGGCGCAGTTGTCCGACAGATCGCCGACACGAGTTATATTTCACCAGGAACGGGACGACATGCCATCTCTCGTGATTTGTCCCTCGTTCCACGCACGGGCCTCTGACTGGTTATACATTTTATTTTAATAATTTTACTATACTCGTCGATGTAGGACAGGGTGAAATTGCGGGGGAAAAAAACCGAGACGTATTTTCTTTTAAATGGCCTGCACGGAATTTCGCACTGATTCGATGTCACCAATGAGTAACAAGTTCAGGCCCGGAAGTTATGGAAAAGCAAAGCAGTCGTGAGCGGACTGCCTTAGTTTGTATTTTGGAGTGACAACGCAACCAAGCCAAGGTAGTTTTTTTTATCTACAGGCCAGTAACCTCTTGATCGAGGAAATTGAAACACGAGGTTACGAAACATTTAATATAAAGTTAAGGAAACGATCAGGCCTACGACAATTGCTTGTATCNTTATTTTAATAATTTTACTATACTCGTCGATGTAGGACAGGGTGAAATTGCGGGGGAAAAAAACCGAGACGTATTTGCTTTTAAATGGCCTGCACGGAATTTCGCACTGATTCGATGTCACCAATGAGTAACAAGTTCAGGCCCGGAAGTTATGGAAAAGCAAAGCAGTCGTGAGCGGACTGCCTTAGTTTGTATTTTGGAGTGACAACGCAACCAAGCCAAGGTAGTTTTGTTTATCTACAGGCCAGTAACCTCTTGATCGAGGAAATTGAAACACGAGGTTACGAAACATTTAATATAAAGTTAAGGAAACGATCAGGCCTACGACAATTGCTTGTATCCGTAAGTTTTCTTTGCGAATTTACGTATTTTATAAAACTTTTCGTTTGATATTTTCATGTTCTCAATTTATTTGAATTAAAATACTGATAAAATGCTTAGAAATATTATTTTAAATATAAAACAAGCAGTACTTCATAGTGGCTGCAAAAAAAGCATGCCCACTTCTGTAATTTAATATTTTACCTACAACACGTTATGTGGGTTAATGGGTATTGTAAAATAAGGAGCATAAGTAAATGTATCTAATTCTGCAGCAAATTTTAACCAAAATCATGATTAATGTTAAAATTTTGCAAACACTCGAATTCTGATTTCGATAAATGTAATTTTTAATTTAAAGGCACATTGATGAAAAATTAGTTTATCTGTTTTTTTATGTAAATAAGTTTTTGAAGTGATGCCGTAGAACGGAAGTTAACGCATTTATTTTCACACCTTTTTTATGACATAAAAGCTGTTACATACACTTATTTTACGTCAAAGTTAATCAGTTGTCCCCAAATATTTAATTTAGTTATGAAATACTCAATACAAAAAAGTCAAGTTAAATCTAAAAATAAGTAAGAACAATTTATTCAAAGCACATTTTTTAATGCTCATTTTNTTTTGAAGTGATGCCGTAGAACGGAAGTTAACGCATTTATTTTCACACCTTTTTTATGACATAAAAGCTGTTACATTCACTTATTTTACGTCAAAGTTAATCAGTTGTCCCCAAATATTTAATTTAGTTATGAAATACTCTATACAAAAAAGTCAAGTTAAATCTAAAAATAAGTAAGAACAATTTATTCAAAGCACATTTTTTAATGCTCATTTTNTATACAAAAAAGTCAAGTTAAATCTAAAAATAAGTAAGAACAATTTATTCAAAGCACATTTTTTAATGCTCATTTTGACTATTCATGCGGAAAAGGTAATACTTTCCGTAAAATACATTCTTACATAAGATTTTTGTTTAACCAATTGTAGCGAATTACTTGATTTGATAACTCAATAAAAATGATAAGGCGATTGCTAATTTTTCACTTGGATGTATACAAAGTATAAAATAATTTCTATCAATCTATAAAAAAATCTAAGAAATGCCATAAAAAATTAATAAAGGTTTTTATTCCAAAGCAAACTCAAATTGCAAGTATTTATTACCATAAGGCGGAAAAATGGTGTTCCGTAGAGTATTAAAACTCTTATTTCTCTCAAATTGATTCTGTAAGGCTGAATGACTGATGCACGTACATTGTAACGATCAGAGAGAGACGAGAGCATATAAGGTTTTTGAAAGAAAAGCAAGCTAAAAATAATTTCCCATGTAATTTTGCGTTATTAAATGATTAGGGCACTCGACTTTATTTTATACAACACATCTAAATGCTTTATATAAATACTAAACATTAGATTTAAATTTACAATTTTAAAATTTGAAGTGCTGGAAAAATTGAGTATCTTCAAAATGAAGTATAAAAACACTATAATTCATTNTTTACAATTTTAAAATTTGAAGTGCTGGAAAAATTGAGTATCTTCAAAATGAAGTATAAAAACACTATAATTCATTTACACAACAATGTCAGGTAGAATTAAGACTGTATTTAGCCTTATAAGTATATGACCCAGATGGCGAGGACGCAAAANCACACAACAATGTCAGGTAGAATTAAGACTGTATTTAGCCTTATAAGTATATGACCCAGATGGCGAGGACGCAAAACCTTACCAAAAGATTACTGAGGTATTAGAAAATCAGGTGGAGAGATTTTGACCGCTCTTGANGGCGAGGACGCAAAACCTTACCAAAAGATTACTGAGGTATTAGAAAATCAGGTGGAGAGATTTTGACCGCTCTTGATGTCGGGGTCTTGAGAGCCGATGAGGATGAAGTGAGGTGAATATGGAGCAAAGCCGGAATTAATGGGCAAGGGAAACGGGAGATTCCCGAGAAGACCCGCCGACCAGCGGCATCGTCCGGCGCGATTCCCACACCCGAAAATCCGGGGGACGCCCCGCCGGGAATCGAACCAGGTTCGCCTGGGTTGGGAGGTGAGATGTCTGACCACTGCACCACCACGGTCCCAGAAAAATAAGGTGATTGGCGTTTTAAATGAAGGTAAAAAATCAAATAATAATGTATTATCGTCCCAAGTATGTTTTAATCGCGCGGGAACACCCGTACACTATTAAACAGTGGTTCTCCTCTTCACGCTTGCAGAATTTGCTGTGAGCTTCTATGCCCTATCCCTGCTCGGTCTTCAATACAGCTGCCTCTGTAAAACCCTGAGCGGAGAGGATAAATCTTGAGGATGCGCTCAGATAAACCGAAGATGCGTAGCAATGTTAGGTACATTCAAATACTATATTTATATTTCTAAAGCATTACAGGAAAATAATTTTCCCGGAATTGAAACAGTTCTCAGCGAAGAAGTGACCTCTACCTGCCTTAACGGCGCACACACTTAAGTTCAATGCATTACCCCCAACGCGAGAGTAAATATTCTTCAGGATAGGTGGCATCGGTTTACAACTGGGTTATTCGTATTTTGGTAAAACCGTACACCGTTCGGTACCAGTCTGTCCAGGTAAAAGAGGTTCTACTGTACTTGTCAACTTGCGTAACGTGCAGTTACATACCGGCCACGGCACCCGGTCCTATATTTCGTTGCAATGCCAATCACTCTGATGGAGAAATCACGTTGGTAAACGCTGATATTATGTGGTGACCATGAACGGATCTATGGGATTGGTTTTGGTTTGGGGGCTGGGGATGCATATTCAAATTGTGCAGTTGCAGGTTCAAACTTTCGATTCGGGGCATGGAAGTAAGTGACACTACCATGCATTTATAAAAAAAAATTAATAAATTAAATCAGCATTTTCATCAATTACATAATTTTATTTCAGATCTAAGCTTTATAACATTTGCAAGATATTTTCATGGTATTGCAGGGAATTGAGGGGGAAGGGGTTATGTCCACTGCGACTCTCCTCCCACTTCCCCACTTCCTCGCCAAACCGTTCTCACCACTTCTGTATCCGGCCCTGGACGGCTCAGAACGAATTACGATGACTTCACGTTTCATGCAACACATTACAAGTAACACGTTTACAACCGGTCTGCACCACGACTGGGGTATTGTAATGAGACTAGAGCCCTGCAAAACCCTACCCGGTTGGGCACGGCCCGGTCCGATACTCGGATAGGTGCCCGAGTAGTGCGCGTAATACTTCGGGCCAACCCGGCCCAAGAATATATAGGGTTACGGGCTCGGTCGGGTCGTAGTTCTACCGGGCTGGGCCTAAGTGATACGGGTAGCGGGCNCAGGCAATTATCGGGCACGCCCGACCCGATGTAGCAGGGTATCGTTGTCCTCAGCACTCACATGAACGGTCGGCGAGCACATCCCATCTGGACGTAGTAAACGTAGGTTGGAACTACATTAGTACGTACAACGGACATTATTTAATTGTATTACTATGTAAATGACAAAGATGTAGCTACCACTCCTGCAATACAACCAATAGAACACACAGTTCATGACATTCNTGTAGCAAGGTGTCGTCCTCAGCACTCACATGAACGGTCGGCGAGCGCATCCCATCTGGACGTAGTAAACGTAGGTTGGAACTACATTAGTACGTACAACGGACATTATTTAATTATATTACTATGTAAATGACAAAGATGTAGCTACCACTCCTGCAATACAACCAATAGAACACACAGTTCATGACATTCTTTCCCATATCACGGCATCATATTAAATGTCTCTGTAACAAAAGCATGCGACACAGTACCCATAGACCTCTAGCATAAAATGCAATCGCCAACGATTACACTGAATCGGCTTGAAACTATGCATGCGTATGGATATAACTGTTCAGTATGCACAAAATTTATCACATTACTACAGTTTCCTTTCTCCCATTCAAGTATGTGGTGTTCCTTAAAGGGAAAATTAATCAATACCACTTTGACAGAATTCTTGACTTCTTATGCTTGTTTGTTGCTTTGCAACAATGCATCCCGGATCACTAGTTGACTACCTCTGGTTTAAGTAACTTTTGACGTTCCTGTATAATGCACCCAGTTATACTGAATTCACGTTCACTGGATGCGCTGGACGCTGGAATGACTAAGATTCGTTGAGCTAATTGTGCCATCAGTGGCAGGATTGCTGCATGTTCTTTTCACCAATCAGTAACTACACACTTCGTTTTACTACCCATTAATTTAAGATATGTTGTCACCTCGTCGTCACAATTCCAGTCTTCATCACCGGAGTATTCTGAGTCTTGCAGTTCGCCCCTCTTAGCTGGTATTTCTTTGTGCATAGCTTGATCGATATCCTTCTTGACCGTAATACGATCTAATAGTAGCTTACGCACTTATGTATGCATGGCTTCTCTGTCACTGTCACTCAGCTTGTGGAGTCTACGATGGGCATGTTGCAAGAATGCATGTACGAAAAATTTATTCTGATTATTTGAGTACGAACGTTCTGCCATTTACGTAATATCTAATTCTGGTCATTTCAACATATGGTTGTGCTATAAACTATTCGTAACACCAGAAAAGTGCCGTATTTGTTGTCCGGAAAGTGCGTTCATTCTCCCAAGTTGTGATTCGTTGTCGCGGTGACATTTTAAAATTCTGAAAGGCGAGGAAAGTTTACAGGGCACAAGAAAAAATAACTCTCTTTGCTACTAAAAGTGTTAAGCAAACATTTATTTTGTTTTCTGATTTTATAGCGCGTTTAAATGTATGAATTAACCAAATGGTAAATTATTTACTTTTCTTTTAATGTCACAGTTTCACTTGGTCGACCCATGAATAAAGTGATGATGAACATGGCAATACTAATTTTAAATAGGGTGGAATAATGCACAAGTACGTACAAGTAGATCTTAAGCAGAGCTTTCAAAAGTACTCAGTTTATAGTGAACAGCCCAGCCCATAATAGCTTGCAATAATGTGAGAGAAACTCTGTGTACATGTGTGTGTATACGGAGACAGCTTGAAATAAATTTCACATTATCCGGAGTAATACACACCTCGAATGATAAGTTCCACACATTAATGCAAAGAACCAACCGGGTGCCTAATTACAGGGCCAGATAGATTATTTCATGTCGGGGGGAGGGGGCAGATAGGTAAGTGCTTAATGTTTCGTCGACAGCGAGGTCATTAGAAACGGAGTAAGTTGTTCAGACATGCAGGAACGGGAAAAGTAATGGCGATGGTCTGTGTTAAAGAATCATTCCACCTTTCGCCTGTGGTGATTTCGAGAAACCTTGAAAACTGAGGGGTTGCAGTGGCTGAGCGGTTAGCGTTCTTGCCTCCCACCAAGGCGAACCGGTTTCAATCCACGTCCGGGTCATTCCCGGATTTTCGCATGTGGGAATCGTGCCGGAAGATGCCACTGGTTGGCAGGTTTTCTTGGGGATCTNGGAAGATGCCACTGGTTGGCAGGTTTTCTTGGGGATCTCCCATTTCCCCCGCCCTTTCATTCCGGCGCTGCTTCATACTCACCTCAATCTCCCTCATTGGCTCTTAAGACCTCGCTGCTAAGAGCCACCCAAATCTCTTCACTTACTCGGAAAACCGAAATCAGGATAGGCGGACAGGGAATCGAGCCCGAGTCCTCTTGAATATGAATCCAAAAGTTTACCATTGCACCACCTCGTTCGGTTGTGGCTGGGTGGGGAGAACATTCATACTACACCGAAATGCGGTACACTCACGGACATCTTATTACAGATGAACCCAGATAAATCCAAACTGGGTATCTTAACCAACCATTCTACTGCAAAAATATTTTTATTTGAGCAGAGGCGCTGATTATAAAAAGTAACGAGACGAAAGAGTGAAAATGTAGGAGCTACATAGTAAGAAAATACAAAATCATTCGATTTTAAACGTGAAAGTAAAGTTACTCGGAAAAACGAATGCACTAACTCGTATCCAAACCCATAGCTTAACAAATCCAAGTTATACATGTAATCTACGCAACCATGAACACTTGTTCGTGGCCCACCAGATAATTTCGTATGAGATAGTACGAGTCCACCATCAAACATGTAATATTGAGGCTACATTAATGTTTTTCCAGGTAATTGTTTGCTATGTGTTGATTTCATGCAGCGTTCTGACGTGAGTCTGCTGAACTGAGATTAGTAACAAAAACCTCTCTTTCAAATACAGTTAGTGTTCGTCAAACCCTCGACTTGGTGAACATTAAAAAGAACTCGAATGAAACCACGATGTCGTAACCAAAACGTAGCCGAGTTTTGTTTTCCTTGGAGATTTGTGGTAGGGCGCGTTCCTAAACACAACTACTCAGCCAGCCTGGATGCAGTTCGCGTGGTCAACTGGAGTGGAGAATATTATCGCCTGAACAAACAGTACTCGAAACCCACGTACCGGAGTTGGTTCTCCATGCGTTGCTTCGCTCCGCTTTCTCCACCTACCTCCTTTCCTTCCCCATCTATCCCTTTTCTCTCCTGATTATTCCAGAGTTTCATTAACTAGGAGTTGGCCCTCGTTAATNTAAATGACAAAGATGTAGCTACCACTCCTGCAATACAACCAATAGAACACACAGTTCATGACATTCTTTCCCATATAACGGCATCATATTAAATGTCTCTGTAACAAAAGCATGCGACACAGTACCCATAGACCTCTAGCATAAAATGCAATCGCCAACGATTACACTGAATCGGCTTGAAACTATGCATGCGTATGGATATAACTGTTCAGTATGCACAAAATTTATCACATTACTACAGTTTCCTTTCTCCCATTCAAGTATGTGGTGTTCCTTAAAGGGAAAATTAATCAATACCACTTTGACAGAATTCTTGACTTTTTATGCTTGTTTGTTGCTTTGCAACAATGCATCCCGGATCACTAGTTGACTACCTCTGGTTTAAGTAACTTTTGACGTTCCTGTATAATGCACCCAGTGATACTGAATTCACGTTCACTGGATGCGCTGGACGCTGGAATGACTAAGATTCGTTGAGCGAATGTGCCATCAGTGGCAGGATTGCTGCATGTTCTTTCAACCAATCAGTAACTACACACTTCGTTTTACTACCCAGTAATTTAAGATATGTTGTCACCTTGTCGTCACAATTCCAGTCTTCATCACCGGAGTATTCCGAGTCTTGCAGTTCGCCCCTCTTAGCTGGTATCTCTTTGTGCATAGCTTGATCGATATCCTTCTTGACCGCAATACGATCTAATAGTAGCTTACGCACTTCTGTATGCATGGATTCTCTGTCACTGTCACTCAGCTTGTGGAGTCTACGATGGGCATGTTGCAAGAATGCATGTACGAAAAATTTATTCTGATTATTTGAGTACGAACGTTCTGCCATTTACGAAATATCTAATTCTGGTCATTTCAAAATATGGTTGTGCTATAAACTATTCGTAACACCAGAAAAGTGCCTTATTTGTTGTCCGGAAAGTGCTTTCATTCTCCCAAGTTGTGATTCGTTGTCACCGTGACATTTTAAAATTCTGAAAGGCGAGGAAAGTTTACACGGTACAAGAAAAAATAACTCTCTTTGCTAGTAAAAGTGTTAAGCAAACATTTATTTTTGTTTTCTTATTTTATAGCGCGTTTAAAATGTATGAATTAACCAAATGGTAAATTATTTACTTTTCTTTTAATGTCACAGTTTCACTTGGTCGACCCATGAATAAAGTGATTATGAACATGGCAATACTAATTTGAAATATGGTGGAAGAATGCACAAGTACGTACAAGTAGATCTTCAGCAGAGCTTTCAAAAGTACTCAGTTTATCGTGAACAGCCCAGCCCATAATAGCTTGCAATAATGTGAGAGAAACTCTCTGTACATATGTGTGTATACGGAGACAGCTTGAAATAAATTTCACATTTTCCGGAGTAATACACACCTCGAATGATAAGTTCCACACAGTAATGCAAAGAACCAACCGGGTGCCTAATTACAGGGCCAGATAGATTATTTCATGTCGGGGGGAGGGGGCAGATAGGTAAGTGCTTAATGTTTCGTCGACAGCGAGGTCATTAGAAACGGAGTAAGTTGTTCAGACATGCAGGAACGGGAAAGGTAATGGCGATGGTCTGTGTTAAAGAATCATTCCACCTTTCTCCTGTGGTGATTTCGAGAAACCTTGAAAACTGAGGGGTTGCAGTGGCTGAGCGGTTAGCGTTCTCGCCTCCCACCAAGGCGAACCGGTTTCAATCCACGTCCGGGTCATTCCCGGATTTTCGCATGTGGGAATCGTGCCGNGGGGGATCACGGTAAGGGGTAAGGGAGAAGAGATTCTTACGGTGGAACCATAGTTTGAATTAATTAGCGTGGCAACAAAGGGACGGGGCGTGTTGGTAATTTCCACGGAATACTTCCTAGCCAAGTTAAAGGGCTACCACCAGCCCCCCCTTGCCCGTCCTTGACGTCTGCGGGTAGGAATTATCATTTACGACAGCAAAATAATTCTGATATGTGTTTGCCACTGACGTGTCTGGCTGGTGGAATAGGAAACGTTGGATATTTTTGTCGTCCACCCTGCTTTAAGGGCTTCAAAGAATGCCGACGGGATGACCTGTGTGTGAACTATTCTATCTATATGCAAGCTTCCCTGTGGCAGAATACGAAATTTGTACCACAAAGGGATCAAATCCATGCAGTTTAACTGGCGAAAGGCAGAATCTTACCCTCTTCCTTCCCCCTTCACCTCTCGGCCCTCGTGATGTGGCGGGTAGCATTGTTGCATCTCACCCAGAGGATGTGGGCTCGATTTCCACCAACTACAACTGATATTTTTTTTATGTTCGATTAATCTGGTTGACTTCCCTACTACGAAAGGCAACGTGTTACGAGCTGGCCGCCACTGTGAGGACATTTTCGCAACACTCGCATTACACCGCACACCAGCGAAGGAGGCCACAAGCTGATTTACAAACACCGAAAAGAAACATTCAGTCCGAGAAGTAATCAACAATAAACAGAAATTTGCCGAGTCGCAAATAATTTTGGACCCAGTTTACGTTACGACATTTCACGAGGAACTCAGCATTCCGAAATCAAGCCCCGCCTCTAGTGTACAACGAGAGCCAATGAGCAGTGAACTGCAGCGTCAACTGAAAGGTGGGACGAGAATAATGGACAGAGCTGCGGACCAAGGAGCGGATACAGTCGGTGACAGGCAGGCCTTGCTCAGGCATCGACTTTCCTTCCACCGAAGGCTGGTGTAGGATCGATGTTGGTCGAGTCCCTTCCTTTCTGTTCGATTCAAAATCCCTGTAATTTCCTCCCGATGATTCTGGCTGATCGAGGCCCAAGTTAGGTTTACGTCCATGAAGTGTTAAAAATTATTCTAATTAAATAATGATACGTATGTATTGTGACGGTTGTCACATTGCTGCATTCACCCACACGTCAGAAAACGCTGTTACGATCTACGTAACGTGTTACGAGGGGACCGAGACCCGAAGACATGTGACACATACCTGTTGGTGGTGGCCCGGTGGTGGGCCGCCTCGACGGCGCTGTCTGCTCACGCGGAGCGCCCAAGCTATAGTCTACTCACGGTTTCTTCACCCAGTATTTGTCGTGTTTGGTTGTTTCCCAAATATGTCGTGCATCACAAACATTTTATTCGTGCGTTAACATAAAAATACCTTATTTTTAGTAAAAAAATTGAACTTTCATTTATATTCTATATATAAATAATTGTGTTCCATTTGTAATTAATATGAATAAAAACCGGGATAAAAAAAGGTGTGTTTGTAACGCCTAGTAAAAAATAGTTCTTTTGGAAAATAATACTACATTTAGTGGCCACGAATGCGGTGCGTTGTCCCTTTGGTCTAATTTTCTAGACTAGGTTAAGCTTTGTTTGCATGAGGCGGAGGAATATCCTGGAAGAATAACTTGAGCAGGGCTTCAGAAAAGTTCGAAGTAACCGTTAGTGGACTAAACTGTGAGGCACGGGGCGATGTTTCGCTCCCTCAAAGTGTTGCAGTCTCCCCTTTTTCTCCTCTTCTTGTGGCCGCTGTTGGTGGCGTGGCGAGTTTGACGTCACGAAGAAACGACCATCGAACTTCATAGGATCTACTAATATAATGTTCTCTGACCTTTGAAAGACTTCATGCTGGTAAACGACTGAACAAAAAGAAGGCATTACTGAGCTTCGAGAGAGAAGGCCTGATAAATTTCCCTATGGTGCAACTTTACGTTCCGTTTTTTACGTAATTTGCTGTTTTATATTGTAAATTTTCCTAGCATTGTTAAAAGTATTTAAAATTTTGAATGTGTAAATTTTGTGGGCAATTTGTAATTTACACACTTCCATAACTTATTTAATAATAACAATCCATTTTTTATATGGCTGTGTTGGTTCAGGTTTTAATATAATGTTTATATATTATTCAAATTGTAAATGCACTATTTTTGTACCTTTTAAGCACTATTACAAAAATAATTGTTGCCCAAATATACTAGAAAGAAAAGCGAACACTATGTTGGGACATTTTCATAACCCTTGTTATACACTGAGGCGACAAAAAACATGAGATACCTCCTAATATCGTGTCGGACCTCCTTTTGCCTGGCAAAGTGCAGCAACTCGATGTGGCATGGACTTAACAAGTCGTTGGAAGTCCCCGCCAGAAATATTGAGCCATGCTGCCTCTATAGACGTCCATAATTGCGAAAGTGTTGCCAGTGCAGGAGTTTGTGCACGAACTGACTTCTCAACTATGTCCCATTGATGTTCGATGGGATTCATGTCGGGCGATCTTGGTGGCCAAATCATTAGCTGAAATTGTCCAGAATGTTCTTCAAACCAATCGCGAACAGTTGTGGCCCGGTGACATGGCGCATTGTCATCCATAAAAATGCCATCGTTGTTTAGGTACATGAAGTCCATGAATGGCTGCAAGTGATCTCCAAGTAGCTGAGCATAACCCCTTCCAGTCAATGATCGGTTCAGTTGGACCAGAGGACCCGGTCCATTCCATGTAAAAACAGCCACCACCAGCTTGCACAGTTCCTTGTTGAAAACTTGGGTCGATGGATTCGTGGGGTCTGCGCCACACTCAAACCCTACCATCAGCTCTTACCAACTGAAATCGGGACTCATCTGACCAAGCCACGGTTTTCCAGTCGTCTAGGGTCCAACCGATATGGTCACGAGCCCAGGAGAGGCGCTGCAGGCGATGTCGTGCTGTTAGTAAAGGCACTCGAGTCGGTCTTCTGCTGGCATAGCCCAGTTCAGCCAAAGTTCGCCGCACTGTCCTAACGGACACGTCCATCGTACGTCCCACATTGATTCCTGCGGTTATTTCACGCAGTGTTGCTTGTCTCTTAACACTGACCATTCTGCGCACACGTCGTTGATCTCAGTCATTAAGTGCAGGCGGTCGGGCACTGCGTTGTCCATGGCGAGAGGTTATGCCTGTAATTAGGTATTCTCGGCACACTCTTAACACTGTGGATCTCGGAATGTTGAATTCCCTAACCATTTCCGAAATGGAATGTCCCATGCGTCTAGCTCCAACTGCTATTCCGCGTTCAAAGTTTGTTCATTCCCGTCGTGCGGCCATAATCACGTCAGAACCCCTTTCAAATGAATCACTTGACTACAAATGAAAGCCCAACCAATGCACTGCCCATTTATACATTTTGTACGCAATACTACTGCCATCTGTATTTTTGCATATTGCTATCCTATGACTTTTGTCACCTCAGTGTATATCCGCTGCTGTACCTCCTGGCGATTTCGTTCATTTAAAACTATGCTGCTTGAATTTCAGTTTTATCAAATATAATGACAAATCAATTATTGAAGAGGGACGCATGTTGTTTCTCATGTGCTGGAAAGCTTCCGACACATTACTTACAGATTATGCTATACCTCGTATCATATCCTTAGATTATCCTAATTTGTTACTGCGGAGTTTCGATTACTCCCCCAATTGTGTAGCTATAGCAAATGACAATCACCACGGAATCATTTCGCCAACTCGCCTCGGGCGCGATACGGTCTATCGTGGCTTTGCATTGGCGGGGTTGCTACAAGCCTTACAGCCATCACCTCGTCATCGTCATCTGTTCTTGAACATTTACGGCCAAACTAATACTGGTAAAGTCTCTACGAAGACAGAGTTGCGGGAAGCTCGGTGTGGGGATCTCGTGTAAGGCGAAACCACGTACTCATTTGAATAAATAATATTTAAGGAAATATTTTACATCCCAATAAAGGACACTCCACAGACATATTGAAAACCTGTTTCAGTCAGCAAACCTTGTGGCTCTTCTATGGAACCACGAAGGAATGGCCTTAATATTATAAGAACATAATTAAGCAAGAAGTGACAGATATAACTAATCATCCTACTTTCCTCTACGTGGGTGCAATTAATATTGAAATAATTTCTTAAAAGTTGAATTGGTAGGAAGGACTTGATTCTCTTTGTAAACAATAACTTTAGAAATGAAACCAGAAACTTATGCAACAGTAGTGAGACAATTACAAATACAAGCATGCTTTACCAGGGACTTGAGCCCAGAAAACCTCGTACTATAAGCTAGCGTGCAATCCACTGCAATACGAGGTCGGATTCGGAGCATCAACTTCGGATTTAATCAGTCTAAATGTTTTTAATGATACGGTTTACTAACCTAAAATAGTTACAGGGCCTTTATTTTGAAAAAAAAGTGACTGAGCCACATAAAACATGTAAGTTTACATTGCTTACCGTAGCGCTACTTGTGTGAAGAATTCTATGGAAATCGGTTGTTTGTTCCCTGAAATATGACATAAAAAACTTAATTTTATTATTTGATGTTATCGTAAAAATTTGCTAAAAAAAGAGTCTCTATATACGATACTTCTAATGTATACTGTGTACATACAAATTTTGATTGAATTTGGTTACATTATTTTATATGTAAAACTTACCTAAATATTTATGAAACTGCCAGTTTGAAAATCGTTGTCTGGCCCATTTAAATCATGAAAGTTTGCATGGCTTTCTGTAGCATTTATGGTGTGCATAATTCCGTACAAATTTATTTTGAATGTTCCAGTGTAAAATTTGGTGGGAATCTGTTGATAATCTTCATATGGCGATCTTCATAAATGGAGGACAAAAACGTAACGTAGTAGTAATTTCTATGATTGTATAATGCCAATATACCAAGTTAAGTTAAAATAAATTTCGTATAGACGGCCCACAAAACTAAAATGATTTTATAGCCACCATTATGAATATAAATATGTCATACTTAAATAAAAGTATATTTATTATTATGGCCTACCACAGTACAACATCTTCAGCAAATTTTGTAAGAATGGGTTAATTGTTTTCTGAGATACGAGATAAAATCATTATTTGTATTCCTAGGGTTATCTCTCAAAATAGCAGAAACATGAGGCTCTGCATAGACCAATTTCGTGGTTGTAATAGGTACTGCCAGCATATAAAGATAAGTTCGTATTTGTTTCGTTAGTAAAATATATTGCGCTAAAATATTTATATAACCACCATTTTCAAAATAAGTGCCTGACCTACGTAAAACATACCAGTTTATACCACCTGCTGCAGTGCTATTTGTCTACCAAATTTGGAAGGAATTTGTCTATTGATTCCCGAGATATGACAAAAAAAACTTTATTTACTCGCATGACGCTATCTTACAAAATGGTGGACAAAAGACGCTCTTTGTAAATACAGTTGATAATTATAATATTTACTACCAGCATACAAAGTTTAGTTGAAATTGATTACATGGTTTCGACGATATAGAATCTTAGCTAAAAATAACTATATGGCCACCATTTTGAAAATAAATATCTCTAGTGCTCAAAGCAAACCCACTTGAACGTCACCTTTCCCAGTGGAATTTGATCGTTCAAAGAGCTAAGGAAAAGAATGTCATATTCAGTGTGGATATAAATGTAAAGTCAGAACTTTGGAATTCCCCAGTGACGGATGGATGAGGAGAGGAGGTAAACAGGTACCTTATCGAAAACAACCTGCAGGTTGCAAATATTAAAAGACACCCAGTGACCTATAGGTCACCTGCCCACGATACGGAATCGTATCTATACGTAACAGTAGCGACGGCGCATGCTCTTGAACGTGTGGGAGACTGGAGAGTTTCGGATGAGGTAGGTTCGGCCCAAAGGATGATTCTGTTCACCATCTGGTTGAATGGAGGTAAGGAAGAAAGACCAACAATGCCCAGGTTTGTCACTGCCCGAGCTGATTGGCCCCTCTTTGACAGAGTGCTGCTGAGGAACATAGAAAATTATCGACATGACCACGAGACCATTACGATAGATCAGAAAGCTCAGAATCAGGTAAGGGTAGTAATGGATGCCTGTAGGGAAGCAATTCCCAGGGTTTCCAGAAAAGTGCCCCATCATCCCTGGTGGGATGATGAGCTAGAGCTTCTATGCCGAGGTGTGAAGCACTCGAGAAAATTATTCAAACGAATATACGAGCCAGAAAGGAGACAAAGAGTGGTTCAGCAGTACAATGTCTTGAGGGGTGAATATCAGCGAAAGGTAAGAAAGAAACAACAGCAGGCTTGGAGATAGCTTGGCATGGTTAGGGGGAATGATGATCCGTGGGTCTTGGTCTACCAGATGGTGATGGGAAAACTTAAGAACTCAGATGAGCTTCCAGCTCTAGAGCGAGATAGACAGTTACTGCAATCCTTCGAAGAGAACGCCAGGCACTTGATGGAACTCTTGTTGCCTGACCATGATCGGATAGGGGAAAGTGACTATCATCAGGAACTAAGGAATATGACTAAGGTGGAAATCAGAACTGAGGACACGGCTCTCTTCTCTGTGGAGGAGTTTAACCTAATTGTCGGCAGAACCAAACTGAAGAAGGCTCCAAGCTTGGATGGCCTGATCGGAGAAATGCTCTTCCCAGCATATCCCAGAATGAGACCTGAGATGCTAGACTTGTTCAACCATTGTCTAGAAACGGGTAGTTTCCCCAGGTGCTGGATAAGATACCTTTAGAAGAACATATATAAAGGGGGAGAAAAGAACCCGATAATGGCCAAGTCGTACAGGCCCATTAAACATTTATCTGTAATGGGCAAAGTCTTGGAATGCCTAGTGAACTGGAGGGTCATGGAATACCTGTATGCAGTCCAAGGTATCCATGCCAAGCACTACGGCTTCGTAAAAGGAAAAATCACGGAGAAAGCCATAATAGACATGGTGAATCAGGTGAAAGCATATTATAGAGATTACGTTTTGGCAATCTCTCTGGATATCTCGGGGGCATTTGACAATGCGTGGTGGCCCCAGGTTCTGTGGCAATTACGGTTGCTGGAATGTCCAAGAAACCTGTATAATGTGATCAGAGACTTTCAGAATGAAAGAACTTGTGAAATTCATATAGGGGAACACAGAGAAGAGAAACAACTGAGCAAAGGATGTCCACAGGGCTCGGTTCTGGAACCCATATTATGGAATATTATCTTCAAAGGATTGCTGCGGCTCAACCTCCCGGATGGCTGCGGGATTTATGGATACGCTGATGATGGTCTGTTATTGATACCAGCATGGACTAGGCGGGAATTGGAGGAGAAAACAGAGAGTGCCCTGGAGGCAAAAAAACCTGGGAAGAGAACTTCAAATTGAAGTTATCTGTGAATAAGATGAATGGAAACCTCCACAGAAAGCGGGTCATACGATTTGAAGGACGGGTAGTAAAACTCGTCCAAGAAATGAAGTATCTTGGCTAGATACTGCAGACTAGTCTTACATTCCATGGACATATCAGCTATGCTGTGAATAAGGCTGTAGTGATGTTCTATAAGCTCAGGGCTGTGGCTCCAGCAAACTGGGGTCTCAGCTACCACACACTGAAGTTTATGTATAGGAGTGTTTTCCTCGATGTGGTGACCTACGTCTGTGGCGTATGGTTTCTGGAGGTCAGTAAGGTCCATGTTAAGTGCAAGGTCATCAGCGCTCAAAGGGCAGCACTTCTGGGTGTCACGAAAGCCTATAGGACATCTTCAAATGATGCCCTGCAAGTTCTTGCAGGAGAACTCCCACTAGATATGCTTATTAGGGAGAGAGGAGAAATAAGTACAAGAAAGTGGGTGGATTCTATTCCCCCAGAGGATGTGAAGGCATTAAAGGAAAGAACTCTGGAAGCCTGGCAGACTCGGTAGGATGCATCTTAAAAGGGAAGAATTACATATGAGATCTTCCCCGATGTCCGGCTGAGGCTGCGTGTTCGTGGCTTACCATAGGTCACTAAGGCGCGCAGTTTCTGACCTGGCACGGGAACTTCAAGGCTAAGTTGTCCTCCATAGGCCTAGTGGATTACCCCGACTGTGTGGTGTGTGGGGTGCTAGACACTTCTGCCCACCTGATCTTTGATTGTCCAAAGATTCAGAATCTTCGGACCTCTTTCGAGGACAAACATGGGCCCCTGATTCTCCAAGATATGATTAGCGACATGTTTCTAGCACCGAAGCTGCTAGAATTCTGGACAGCAGCGGGTAAAAGGAATGACAACTTCGACGTGTGGTGGCTGAGCAACAGTCTGAGTCACTCACTTGAGATGGAAAACCTGGATGTAACAAGCAGCAACGATTACTGAACACCTCTTCCCTGTAGTAATTCTGGAGGAGAGTAAACATGATCGCTCACCGACACCAACGCAATAACCAGACGTGATTATACTGGAAACAATGTTACCCATAGTGTTGCAGGCGCAGGTACCCCAGATGGCAGTATCCATCCTGCACCTTATAGACACTGAGGAGACAATTCAACCAGATGAGACAAATCCAGAGAGGCCAAATGATGGATGGCCCTGTGCATGGAATCCAGTCTTGTATGTAAGGGAGGGCTTTGCTCACCTTGCACGCAAACTCCTAAGGGACCAGAAAAGAAGAGCGGTCTGCACTCTAAGGAAAGAATGGGAGAGTGAGGAGAGAGACAGGAATGGAGAGCAAGAGGATAGAACAGAAAGGAAGTCTCTCTGCTCAGAGTTCAGGTAAGATGAAACGAAATGGTACCTTTCTCTGAGAGAATTGTAACCATGGAGTGGTCATCCAACATGAACACTGTGGATGCCGAGGTGCAGGCCTGGCCCTTAGGAGCCCACCCGAAAGAACCCTGGGAACTCTATGACTAAATAATACGAGGTACCCAGATCTCAAGACTGGAGGAACCCAACATCCTGATGGCAGCAGTAGCTCTGCTGGTAATATCAATGGATGGGGGAGAGAAGATCCTTTTCCCTCACATGGAGTGCATGGACAAACTTACCGTTGCCCGGGTAGGCCTGCCCACCAACTTGGAGGCACTCTTTAGCTTGCTCAAGGAATGCTTCTGGAGAAGGGGGGAAGTATTCGATCCGTCTTTAATTTTCAAGGATGCCGTCCGCACGTATGGGAGGAGTACCTTTGATTATAGTAAGCCCTTCACGGGTATACTGTTGCATGGTATTAGTCCTTCACCTTACAAAAACCCGGATATGACAAACCCGAATGTGACACCATTTCCTGGATAAGACTTGTTCTTTTTCCAGGAATACCTGAAGAAAAACGACCCCAGCGACGGCCCAGGAACGTGATTTCGGATGATGGAACGATCGAAGATTCTTAAGAAATGGACTGACCGGAAGTTCTGCGAATGGTGGGTTGAATGTGTGTGTGAATTAGACGAGCGAAGAAAGTCTGCAGTGAGGTTCGAACGATGCCCTTTGCGCCCGGTGGGCGAGGAGGCGGGGAACAATTCTGGTTACCGGCTGTTCCCCAAATCTAAATACAGTATAGGCCCGGGCGCACTGAGGCCGAGAATGTGCTAAGGGTGTGCTGTCATTCTTAACTTTTCCCGTGAAAGGACAAGTGCGAGCGCGAATGGGTATATGTGTGTCAATGTAACTATTTAAATTTTTGTTTTAAACTCATTTTGGACCAGATTGACGGAGTTCAAAATTCAAAGTTCCTGGTTGTTGCCCTGCGAACAAAAAGAGCTGATTTAGATCCAGCTTGCGGGAGTTAAAGTAAAGTAGAAAGAAGCGCTCCAGGTATGACCTTTTAATAGGTATCAGTCACCTGGAAGGGAAGTTTGGTGAGACTAGTGCCAGGTCCACCGGGAACTTTGTCTACCCAACCGCTTTCGGCAATCTTTGTTCGGTCGTATGACTGATCATGTTAGCCCCCATCCATTGCGCTTCCAAGACAAGCTACTTGGTGATAGTGGAGGTCGTAACACTTACGTACAAGTATGGTACGACCTGTAGATCAGAAGTAAAGTATCACTCGTGCTCTTTCCACTTCTCTGATGCTTAGTGCGTTAGGTTTTCTGCCTGATAAACTGCAAGTCATGTTTTTGATAGCTATGACAGTGGAATAGTTGAAATTTTTGTTAGGATTAATATCGCCGGCACTTTTACGTCGGAAGGCTGGCCGGGGGTAGAGATGACAGCAAACTTTGCAGTCAACCAAAGTGACATTTAAATATGACATACTTCAATGGCTTACCCCGATTCGGACCCAGAACGTTGTGGTCATGTTAGTGCATTGGCGTTAGTGAAATACGTTCATAGTTAAAGAGGACAGCGTCCGCTGTCTTCATTTATTTCTTCTTTTGTTACTGATCTTATATTTCGTTATTTGATTCTTGATTTTTACTACATGTCGTGTTATCCAAAATAGAGTGTAATGTATGTACATCGTATAGAGTATAGTGTATACTCTTTCTCTTTTTTCATGCATAATGGTACTAATAATTCCGTGCAAGAGACATTATATTTTTGTCTGGGTTTCTACTTTTTCTAGCAATTCCTTTTCTCTTTATAGTTTTTATTTTATATTTTCTTTTATTTTTTAATGTGGTGTCGCTAATATCTATAAGTTTACTGTTTGTGATTTTATTATTGTTGATAGACGTGCAACCCTTTCTCAAATTGGCGCAGATTGGATTTGTGGACTGCCCTGCAGGATTCATGGTGTGAATTGCCTCCTGCATACCTTCAGACATTAGTCGACTCCATGCCACGTCGTCTTANGGGGTTTGTCTCTACACGATATTAGGTAGGTGTACCAGTTTTTTTGGCTCTTCAGTGTAGGAGATCGTGATATCAAGCCTAATTTCCAGAATGGGTGATTGTGAGTGAGGTTTTTAAATGTAAATCAACTGAAGTAAGCCACTGACTTTGATTATAGTAAGCCCTTCACGGGTTATACTGTTGTATGGTATTAGTCCTTCACCTCGGTCGGCAACTGCGTTGCTCTATCGTGGGATTAAAAACATATTAAACTACATATGAGGGAATGGATGTAAAAAGGAACGAAGTTTTCTTTGCTCTGCACTGCAACGGTGCAAATGTACAGTAGTTATATTTAATTGGCCCCCTTTTTACAGTTACACTACTCGTAACAGCCAGCTAGGCATATTACGATCGTCATTTTTTTTTATAAAGAACACTAAAAAAGTTTTATATACTTGAGTTTAATATCTAAGATGCCCATTATAGTATATTAAAGAACAGGAAACAAAATTTATACCGAAAGACATTACGAAATTGTTTCTAATAACGTCCTAAACAAAGAGAGCAATATTACATTTTCATCTATAATGCGCGAACAATGAACAATATGCAACTGACTATTAATAATTCAGAAAATTGAAACTGCGTTATGACTGTGAAGTAAAGAAGAATAAAAAATTGGTAACAGTTATTCTTCAAAGTACTTGTAGCAATAAGAATAAATGAATCAATTTTACCTGTGTTTTGTTTATTTGTATTTACGTTTAAAACACTTTTATATTATGTACTGTATATTCAAATGTACAATCTATTCTATATTTTCTTAATAACCTTTAATTTTCTCAGAAATTAAGAATTTTTTTTTAAACAAATCTAATTTTTTGTTGAATTTTTGGAGATACTATGGCTTGAAATTTTAATTATTGATTAATTAAGTTATAATTTGCTTTTAGCTTCCATTTTCTTGATATAATGAAAACTGTTACTTGAAGAAAACGTAATTAAAAAGAGAATAGAAAAAGTGGGTCGCTCTTCAGGCATATGTACATACGCCACACAAACACTTGATGAAAATATGCAAAGTGGAAAGGTTACGCACGACATGTAATTTATACGAGTGAACACTAAACAAATATTCGGTGAGTAGTTATGTTGCAAGACCCTAGTTTGTTTTGTTTTTTTATATAATATAGGTTCAACTTTAACATTTCGTTGTTTTAAATTTTTTATATTTTGTGCAATGCATTTTTATTTCACTTTTAAGTGTCATATAAAGAAGTTCTGTTTGATATTGAACCGTTTCTATTTTTTATGCATAATGGTGCTAATTATTCCTTCCCAGACACATAATTTTTGTTTTTTGTTCTTATAATTTTTCTTGCGATTCCTTTATTGTTTGTAGTATGCATTTAATATTTTTATTTGTAATTGATTGATTGCTGTATCGCTAATACCTGCATGCAATCCGGCGTTTCCTGCCACAAACCTAGTCTAGCACGACACGAGTGAACCGATACAGTTCACCTCCAGTATGCCTGGATATTTTTACACGATCATCGAAAAAGATTAACTGGAGCTATGCTGAGCTGGATGATTCTTTCTGGAAAGGATTATACATCCTTCACGGGTTCGCGACTCTCGTATTTCGGGTCATAGTGACTCATAAATCAATTACTTTTCAAATAGGCGACACACTGACATAATTATATAAATTACTGAAACTTGTAATTGGGTTCTAGACACATAAACGGCATTATCCTAATCAAAACATTAATTATTCAAATTATTTAAATATGTACAGCATGATTCACAGCACCTGTATCACACCTTTTTCTCGGAAACAACATAACACCGGGGGTTCGCGAAACAAGTGCGATAACTATACCCTATTGGTAGTAATCCCATTCCCCCGAACATATCGGAGGTAAGGATATAGGGGGTGAGCTTTGAAATTGCAAATGGGAATGTGGGTCGTATAAGGTATTGTTGAATAGATCGGCTAAAAGGAAACAGNATGTGGGTCGTATAAGGTATTGTTGAATAGATCGTCTAAAAGGAAATAGCATTTACTAAGACATTTTGTTTGACGTGCATAATTTATGTACAATAAATTAAATCATCTAAGCATATGGTTTATGATGTGCGTAGTTTACACACAATGAAAAATTATAGCAAACGTGGGTTACTTACTACAATAAAAAGTAAATCAACGAAACATACTGTTTTTCTGGCGTGCATACCTAGTGTACGTACAATCAAAAGGACGTCGGGTGTACTGTAAATACCGGCATGGTGTGAGAGAACTACTGTGAAATGGGAACTGGGAACACTCATTCACACACATCACTCTTCATAAGTGTTCTGGAAGTCGACCACCCTGTATCAGACACAACTCTGCTCTCCATCTTACATTCGCGGATGCTCGGTAGACCTCAGCACTGTTGAGAGATCCACATGCTGCTCTGATTCTGTCATTCATGCAATGTAAAACGAATGAATGTCTGAATGAACGAACGTTCGATTGTCAGTTAACTTGCATGCAAAACCTGCAGTTCCTGTAAGTGGTAGATGGCTTATCTGTTTGCTGCTTAGTGCTGCCTTATTCTCCGCGTTTGTTTGGAAACATCCTAATAATAATAATTAAGTGTGTCTAATTATTACTGGTTGTGCGTATACTATGCACGTCAGATACACAATGTGCGCCATTACGGTATTGCTGGTTTGCGTGTGAGACTAGCTTTGATACTGGCAGTGATCTGTGGGCATTACAGCATGGACTCGTGCAGTAGGTATTAGACTGTTTCCGAGAAAAAGTGGAGAATAATGTAGCACTACGCAGCAAGCAGATAAGCCATCTACCAGTTGCAGGAACTGCATACTTTGTATGCAAGTTAACTGACAATNAGCACTACGCAGCAAGCAGATAAGCCATCTACCAGTTGCAGGAACTGCATACTTTGTATGCAAGTTAACTGACAATCGAAAGATCGTTCATTTAGAAAGTCATTCGTTTTACATTGCAACCATTAATTGTGTGTGTTGTTTCAGTGTCAGACATTGTCTGTCTGTGGTGTTACTTTCAGAATGGAATGCCATTTACAAACGAAGAAGCATATGACATGCTGATGATACTAGGTGAATGTCGTCGGAACTGCAGAGTTGCTGCCTGTTTGTACGNACCTTTTTCTCGGAAACAACATAACACCGGGGGTTCGCGAAACAAGTGCGATAACTATACCCTATTGGTAGTAATCGCATTCCCCCGAACATATCGGAGGTAGGGATATAGGGGGTGAGCTTTGAAATTGCAAATGGGAATGTGGGTCGTATAAGGTATTGTGGAATAGATCGGCTAAAAGGAAACACCATTTAATAATACACTTTTTTTTCTGACGTGCGTAGTTTACGCACAATGAAAATTGATAGCAAACGTGGGTTACTTACTACAATAAAAAGTAAATCAACGAAACATACTGTTTTTCTGGCGTGCATACCTAGTGTACGTACAATCAAAAGGACGTCGGGTGTACTGTAAATACCGGCATGGTGTGAGAGAACTACTGTGAAATGGGAACTGGGAACACTCATTCACACACATCACTCTTCATAAGTGTTCTGGAAGTCGACCACCCTGTATCAGACACAACTCTGCTCTCCATCTTACATTCGCGGATGCTCGGTAGACCTCAGCACTGTTGAGAGATCCACATGCTGCTCTGATTCTGTCATTCATGCAATGTAAAACGAATGAATGTCTGAATGAACGAACGTTCGATTGTCAGTTAACTTGCATGCAAAACCTGCAGTTCCTGTAAGTGGTAGATGGCTTATCTGTTTGCTGCTTAGTGCTGCCTTATTCTCCGCGTTTGTTTGGAAACATCCTAATAATAATAATTAAGTGTGTCTAATTATTACTGGTTGTGCGTATACTATGCACGTCAGATACACAATGTGCGCCATTACGGTATTGCTGGTTTGCGTGTGAGACTAGCTTTGATACTGGCAGTGATCTGTGGGCATTACAGCATGGACTCGTGCAGTAGGTATTAGACTGTTTCCGAGCAAAAGTGAAGAATAATGCAGCACTACGCAGCAAGCAGATAAGCCATCTACCAGTTGCAGGAACTGCATACTTTGTATGCAAGTTAACTGACAATCGAAAGATCGTTCATTTAGAAAGTCATTCGTTTTACATTGCAACCATTAATTGTGTGTGTTGTTTCAGTGTCAGACATTGTCTGTCTGTGGTGTTACTTTCAGAATGGAATGCCATTTACAAACGAAGAAGCATATGACATGCTGATGATACTAGGTGAATGTCGTCGGAACTGCAGAGTTGCTGCCTGTTTGTACGGATAGAGATACCCACAGCGCGTCCATCACTCGTACAATGTCTTCCAGCATCTAGCATGTCACGTGCTCAAAGCCGGACTAGTGCAACCGACACGTAACAAACGTCGTCGCATCAGATAACCTGTGAGAGACAAGAGGGATGTTGATGTACTTGCTGCCATGGGAGTTAATCCTCATTATTCTACAAGGAGGATTGCCCGCGACTCAGGATTGTCTCAAAGTACAGTGTGGAGAATCCTCGCTGATANTTCTACAAGGAGGATTGCCCGCGACTCAGGATTGTCTCAAAGTACAGTGTGGAGAATCCTCGCTGATAATCGTTTAAATCCGTAACATGTACAGCTGCACAAAGAACTTGGGGATAATGAAACTCATAAGAGCTTTGATTTCTGCAACTGATACCTGAGCAAGTATCGTGCTTTCGATCGCAGTATTTTGTGGATTTATGAGGCCACATTCAAGAGTAATGGTGACGTTAACATACATAACGCCCATTACAGGTCTGCAGGCAACCCACATTGGCCCCGTCAAATGGATAACCAGCATGCGTGGAGCCTTTCGGACATCGTGTCATAGGACCATATTTTTTTTTAAAGGCACTTGAATGGTGCGGCGTATGCAGACTTCCTATAGAATATTTTGTTTCAGCTGATCGAAGATGTCCCTCTCCCTGAGATTAACACTGTGGTTTCAACAAGACTGCTCATTTTTTACGTAGAGCTCGGCTAGTGTATGTCATGTTATTCCTCAGACGGTGGATCAGACAAATATGACCTGTAGCTTGGCCACCACGTTCTCCAGACTTGTCCCCAAATGACTTATTTTTGTGGGGAAGACATTAAATACATAATCAGAGCAGCATGTGGATCTCTCAGCTGTGCTGAGGTCCGCCAAGGAACCGCGAACGTAATAAGTAGAGCCGAGTCGTGTCTGATACAGGGTGGTCGACTTCCAGAACACTTATGAAGAGTGATGTGTGCGAATGAGTGTTCCCAGTTCCCATTTCACAGTAGTTCTCGCACACCATGCCGGTATTTACAGTACACCCGACGTCCTTTTGATTGTACGTACACTAGGTGTGCACGCCAGAAAAACAGTATGTTTCGTTGATCCATTTGATTGTAGTAAGAATAAAATTAGTTTTCGTTCCGTTTCATTGTGCTGAATGAGATATACGTATATAGAACCACTGAACCGATTTCGTTCAAACAAACTCTATTGTCATTCATGCTTTATACACAAGCTCTACATGACCAAGAACATACAAACTCCCAATTGTACCAATTACTTCCTACAAATCCACATTTCATCTCCAAGCTCAAACTTCATCTTCTTACGGGAAAACAGAACAGGCGATGAATAAATACTAATTACAGCAGTATTATTAATAACACCTTCATATACTGGCACTGTCTTCCAACAAATTATATCACGTGAATCCATTTAAGCAAAACTTCTAAACGTCGGGTTTTTTCTAAGTCCATGACCTTGAGATATTCCATACTTACTTCCTATCTTATCTCTTGTTTACTTCCGCTACGATGCATTGCTTCTCTTGCATGTTATCTATGTTATTCTCTTATGAGTTGTATGTAACGTGCGAGAGTGGTGTAACTCTAATTCATTGTTTAACTCACGCTTAGAATAGATACATACCGACAACTTATTTGTCCTGCACCAAACCTTAGGTTTGGTGAAGCGATCAGAGAGAGCTTCCTAAGGGATAACGTCCAACATGCCACGAACACATTACCGCACCAGAATATCTTATTATCCACGTAAAGTGTGTCGTAATATTTTAAGTGTGAACTATGATGTTGATAAGGATGATGATACATGGTGTCACAAGGCCGTCAGTGTAGAAGAGAGTTATATTCTTTTGACTTATATGTACAGATACGTACCATATGCTTGCATGATTTATTTTATTGTGCGTAAACTATGCACGTCAGAAAACAACTGTCTTAGTAAATGTTGTTTTTTCCTCTTCGACGGTCTATTCAACGATGCCATATACAACCCCTGTTCCCTTTGCAAATTCAAAGCTCACTCCCCACACCCCTTATGTTCGGGGGAATGGAATTACTACCAATTGATGATTCATATAGGGTATAGTTATCACAATTTATTCGCGAACCCCCGGTGTCATGTTGTTTCCGAGAAAAAGGGGGTGACACGGATGCTGCGAGTCATCCTGTATATAATAAATAGGAGGCGTAATTTTATTCTGAATAGGTACATTTAGAACCCCACGTATTTCTTAAAGGCAATTAATATTTATTATAAATTAACATTACGCAATAACAGTTCTCACAAAAAACAAACANTCTGAATAGGTACATTTAGAACCCCACGTATTTCTTAAAGGCAATTAATATTTATTATAAATTAACATTACGCAATAGCAGTTCTCAGAAACCTGACACAAAAAACAAACTAACTATTTCCCTCATTTCATCCCCTTTACGCTTTACTGCATCAATTCATTTACTAAACCTACCCTCGTGATGCAGAAATTCGGAGCTGTGTTTAACAGCAGCTATAAGTGGCAATCAAAAAGCAGAAGTGTGATTCGTATGATTAGCATGTGTAGTGCGACAGATATCTGCGTGATCACGACACATAGAAAGCTTAAGTATACTTGGTGTTGGAGACTATTAATTATGGTCTCTGTGGGCATGTCCGCGGCCTCATTGCATGGGGACATCTCATGGCCGGCTCGGTCGCAAGACCTGTACCTCTGTGACTTCTTTCTTCGGGTGCACACGAAGGCTATAGGCTTTCGACACAGGCCGCCAACGATTGACGAGTTGAAGGATATTATTAGAAATGCAATAGGTATAATACCAGTGTAAATGACTCGGTGCGTAATTCTGATCTTTAGACGACGACGACGACTACAGCAGTGTGTCACTCGTGAGGGCAAAAATTCGTACGATATCATCTTCATGTGTAATGTGTAATGGCAAACATTTTTCGGCGTGACGACACAATATATATTTTCACCAGGGCCTCTATTGTTCATTTTATTGTTGTTTAAAATTGGAGAGTTCAATATGCTGAACACTTTATGAAAATTAACCGTAGTAAAATTTAAAACACCGTGACTCTTATTTTTACTACGATGTATTCTTTGCTTGCTATGAACAGCTATTTATGGAGTACAAGCCGTTTTGCGAAACTATAACTTTTCTTTACAAAAATTGATTATTTGTAAATGTTAACCTGTTATTAATTTCAATCACTTCAAACTCTTAGCAAGCAGCAGACATGATAAGCGCCGAGCGAAAATGCTGTCGGGAGCCAGAAGCTGGTCGCCCTACTTGTTCTACCATTATTGCATTACTTACCACACCCCCTTTTTTTTCTCGCAAAGGGAAGCCACGAGGGAGGGTGTCAACCCTCAAGTTTCCCGTCTCATTGTCGTGTCGTACACGTATGTCGAGTAGAGACGCAAATACGTGCAGCCGGACAAGCGAAAGGAGGCGCAAGGAAACAGAAGATGGAGGAAATATGATTTTATTAATTCAACACGCACGCAGCCTGCGAGTAGGGAGCCCTTATTGTTTTTCGCTCAGAGGGCACAGGACGGTCACCAAGGGACAAGGAGACGTGACCACTCCCTTGTTCTGTGGAAGATACGGGCTCAGGGCCACTGAAGGGAACGTGTTTCACCAGGTGGAAAATAAGGTACCAGCCAGCTACTTTTAGATGCGCCAGGTACTCTTGTACTCTGCGTGCATGCTTGATCGTGATGCGGACGTCTAGAGACTGTATCAGGCAAAAACAGACGTGTATAATATCAGCTTGCACACGTACATTCATTCCTCTTCTTTCCCAGAAGAGAACACTTTATTGCTTCTCAACGTCCGAACTCTACGCCGGTGAGCTAATCGAGGTACCTTGAACACAAAGCTCACCTAAACTTTTTCTATTAAGTATAATTACAAAATTTTATGAACTCGAGTTCATTATATGAAGTGCCCGTGATGTTATATTAAAGGTCTGGAGACAAAATTAGTGCCGAAGAACATCGAAAATTTGTTGCTAATCATGTCGTAAACGAGTAGAACAAGCAAAATTTTAATCTATGGTTGTGTGTGGCCATTGTGTCAAGTTCGGTTGAATTCTAATTACGTAGTAAACTATGTTTAATGACCATTTACTGAAGGTGAATGGAAAACTGGGAACGATTACCATTCAAAGTACGTGTAGCAATAAAACAACAGGAAACAATGTTGGCCGGGCTTTGTTCATTTGTGTTTATTAAAGCAGCGGTTATTTTTCTACGTAGATATATTTATATTCTCTTATTCGTGTAATGAAAGTAAAGAGGAATTGCGAAAGCAAATTCAAATGTTTTGTTGAATTATTGTTTTGTTACTGTTTCTTTATCACTTAATCATTGACACGGAAATCGCATATTCAAAGGAAATAAAATAACACTTGGATCACTATTTATTTTTATTAAAAGTTTTAACGATTATCTTTGAATGTCAATTTGCTTGTATGTACTGCAGAGGTAGATTGATTATCGTCTTCTGTTCATGCTCCAAGCAACCGCTAATGACTCTCCCAAAGAACTGTCGAAATCACATGCACGAACAGCGATGTGAATATTTGTTTATAACGTGATTTTCAACAGACTCGAGCTTCTATAAAAAATATAAGTATAAGTAGTTCAATTTGAGTATAACATTTTTTTTTCTTGACATTTTCGTTAGAAGAAGTACACTGATATTTCAAAACACGTACTTGCCTATACAATGAGTTAATCCTCAGTCGAAGCCACGATGTTTTGGCAGATACAGACAAAATAAAGCATTTAGGTTTCGGGACCAAGACGTTGGTTGCTGGACAGCTGGACAGGCTGCTCCATATTTTCTTACCTCCTCGAATTACATACGGGGCCGCAGTTGTGTAGTGGTCAGACCACTCGCCTCCCTCCGAGGCGAACCTGATTCAATTCCCGGTGGGGTGGCTGCCCAATTTTCGCATGTGGGAATCGTGCCGGACGACGCCGCTGATCGATGGGTTTTCTCAGAGATCTCCCTTTTATTCCCCC
>NQII01001185.1:152122-244093 GCA_002778355.1 Clitarchus hookeri | reverse complement strand
TGAGTGTCTTTAGGGCGCGGGAGGAGGGGGGATGTATTGATACTTTCAGTATAATTTCCGACTATGTTTGGGACAGTGATATAAATCGCTTTAATAGTTTGACATGTTAATAGAAAAATGGGTTTTGTTGGAGGGGGTGGGGGTAGCAGGAAAGGGGGTACAGTGGGTTGACGAGATTTTATAGTGGTTGAGTTTTGGGTGAGGGGTGTTGGTAAGGTGAGTTGATGGTAAGGAGTTTTAAATATTAGGGGGTGGAGTGTGGTAGGGGCATACGTTATAGACTTAGCAAAATATGCTCAATATTGTTTTAAATTATTTTAATTTTAATATATGATGTGCTCAGTGCAATATATTTACGTGTTTATTTATATTATTTTTGAGAAATATCTCTTGAAAGTCGTTGTGCCTAGTGGAGTCGTTAGTATTTAGTACCTCTATGTCATAGATCAAATTCGTTTGTCTATTTCCGAGAATTTCCTGCAATTTTTGTTAAAAGAATTTTCTCATATTTTTTTCCGCAGACAGTAAAGTATTTAAGTAACATAATAATATACTGCATGTTTGTGTATCTACACATAAGCAAGAATAAGTGTTGCCCATTTCCATTCTTTGGGTAATAAAAATAAAACATAATTCATCCAACATTTTTTTTGTACTGTTATTACTATTATTCCACATGTTAATGGACAAATATAAATACAATGTGGTTTGTGAATATCAACGCAAACAAACTTGTCGCAGAGTTCATCAATTCAATTCCGAAGTGCCCAAGAGGGACTTTTTTCCCAGTATAAGTGGCTACAAATTCCGTATAAGATCCTCCCCCCCCCNNCCCCCCCCTCCTTCCCCCCGGGATCTCCACCGCCTTGGAATGTTCCGACGCCTCTTGTAAAGTAATAACTTTTGAAAACAACCGTTTAAAAAAATCATTTCCCGTAAATGCATAAATGCTACAGTACACACTAGTCTAGCAGGCTCCAGGCCACGAATCAATACAAATAGTCTTAATACTTCGCGTTGTATTGCAAGTGTAATGTTTCAATTTATAGTCACTGAAGTTAGTGTTTCTTTACTGCACACACTAGAATATGTATTCGCTTGTTGGTAACAAATTACGTTCCTAGCAATTCCACATTTTCACTTGTATGACGCACGAACCAAGTGATCAGACCTACGGAAATGTTAATTTTACATATTGTGGGAGGTTACAAAATGGGAGGAAAATTAGATCCTAAGCAGTGCTTTGTTAAATACACAGTTAAACGCGAACAGCACTTGGCAGCGAAAACGCCGAGAAAATATATCATTGCTTAATTCTTCTTGTATATCCAAAGACTACTACTGTTGTGAGAACAATACAGTCAAGAGTGCATGATGTTCCTAAATTTAAGCTGTATCTGTAAACTACTACAAAATTATTTGGAGGAATTAATTAGTTGAGTTGCGGAAAATTTAAAGCAATTTTTTTATGACACCAGTTCTTTGGTTAATGTAGCCTATGGCACAAAAAATTTTAAAATACATGCCATGCCGTTCTACGTAGACGCTGCTAGGGCATATAAGGTGGAAAGACAATATATAGACAAATATTATTCTGAAAGTGGTTTTCAAACACTACAAAAAATCTTACAAAACCAGAGAAAGACAATTATGCAATAAAATAATAAAATAAAAAGTAGCATTAGTGACAATGGAATGTGCAAAAAAAAACAATAGGTTATGTTACGACATTAAAAGGCTATAAACCCAAAGCACGTAAGAGCTGTTAGAAAAAAATTTAGAACTTTGGCTGGTGTACTGAAAGGCAAAGGTTGGTCGCTTCTTGGTTAAATGAATCTTACACAGTTCCTATAATTTTTTTAATGTCTGTGTTTCGAATAAGCATTGTTCGCTAGATTTTTTTCACAACAGAAATGGTGGTGCGTGCTCATAACAGCTAAATTTGTTATGTAACACAACGTTTCGATAAGATTAAATTATCACAAAATATTAACAGTTGTATAAAGGAGAAGTAATAGCATACGCAATCATTTTAATTCAGTAGGAGTGTATTCATTAAACAAATGTGGTCTAAAACAGTCAGCGAAATCATATACTTATTTAATATAAATACGTTTGTGTAATTTATTAAGTCCAGGTGTAACATGAGGACTTCCCGCGCTAGCCTTCCCCTTGGCCATATGACGCGCTAAAGGTTCATTCTACTCAAATTAGGAACAAAACGAGTGTTTCTTATGGGAGAGTTTGGCGTAGGGAAATTTCCGCCGCTGGAGGCGCAGTGGTCCAAAGATGTCACTTTTAATTAAAATCTTAAGCTACGTGAATAGTAAAAAAGAAAGTTCTTATTTAGATACGACGTTATTTTATATTTTATTTATGATTATGGCAACGATTTTGTTTTTTAATACAGAAAATAGAGAAAAACCGGTACACATGCGAGACTAGCGCTTATCTAGTGGGGAAAAATTTTAGTTGCCAAACTAAAAGCGTTGAACTTCCCAACCTGAGTAGAATAAACCTTGGAGGCACCTCGCGAGCGGTGTTGCCACAACTCTGCGCGTCAGCCTCGCGCTAGCTCCAGGCAAGTAGCCGACTAAAATCGTCGTTTTCGTATGGAGTTGTTTACTTCACCTAAATTAGGAAAATGAAAAACCGTTTGTGTTGACTCACTTGAAACATGTCAACAATAAATAGAAGGAGATCTGCTTTGGAAACCAGATGTCAGAAACAGTTATTTTTGAGCTGTACAAATTAATTGCTGCTGGGGTATATTTACTTAATTGAAATATAAAGAGCAGCTTAATTGTACAGATTTGCTAATTCTCTCATTTGTATGCATTAAGAAAAACACAATGCCAAATAAATTATTTCAGTCCACAATTGTTTACCTAGCACTTTTAAATCATTGCTAAGACGTAAAAGTACTTTCCCTCCAGCGTTGCCAACTTACTGGGCGCATGCCGGTCATTGTGCCCGTTAAAATATATGCAGGAAGGGCTAGTGACATTTTTCAAAGGTTGATTTTAAAAAAAGTGCCCAAATAACTGTGAACGACCTATACCTACACATTTGCACTGAAACACTGCAAAGGAAGGAAAGCTGCGTTTCTCTTTGCACCCATTATTTCAGGTAGAGATTAATACACATGTCATACGACCAAAATCAATGCATTTGCAAATTCAACGTTACCTATCTAGATTGTAATATTTAATCGGCGCAATTGTATGTTTAAAGAATACATGCATACCCGTTACGTCCTGTATATCTACCCAGAATGTTTTTTTAGCAGACAAGAATTAAGTAAGACAAAAATTATGTAGGCAGTAAAAAGTGTAATTAACGCCATCCTATAAATGATTACAGAAAAAATAACGCAGGGAATTTGTGCGCGAGAGGTCTTGTAATTAAATTTCTCCGCGTGTCTTGTTTATAAATATTCATGGCGGAATTCTCGAGACAGAAGAAATTAATTGTTAAATATTTTATAAAACTATCTTGCCAGGAATGTTGTCTGAAAATCGCTATAGAATTAAATAAGTTAGAATGGCCTAATTGTAGAAAAAAAATTAAACTCTTTTTGATTTTTTTCTTTTTCGGGAAGTATGCTTATCTTGTTATTAAGAAATAAGAACTGATCACTGTCAGATGTTAAAGATGGAGACGTTAAGTCTGAAACAGGATTTTCGCATTTTTTGTAGGTTTCTACCATTTATATAATTTCCCTTGCCACTTCCCGTTGTTTCAGCTGGTTCTGTAGTAACAACAACTTCATCACTTCTCTTTTCTTGTAACAAAAAAAAAACATTTAAAACATTTCAGTGTTACATTTTTCTTTTAAAATCTTTATATAGGCTATTTACGGTTAAATAAGCACTTTTGAAATCAACTTTGGAGAAACGTCACTGCCCCTTATTGCACATATTTTAATGGGCACACGGAATGGCAAGCGTCCAGTGAAGTTTGTGACGACGGAGAGAAAATAGTTCCANCTGCACATATTTTAATGGGCACACGGAATGGCAAGCGTCCAGTGAAGTTTGTGACGACGGAGAGAAAATAGTTCCATGTTTTAACGTTTAATTAAATGTGTTAGGTAGACATTTGTGAAATCTGAACTTATTTCTTTTGCTTTATGTTTTTTTTCTTACACGTAATTGTAGAATTAGCAGATTTGTAAAATATTTACTTTTCTTATAATTCCACAGTTTCACTTGGGCAACGAACGAATTAAGTGGCCAGGCCCACGGCAGTGTTATTTGTTATTTTAACATACGGTAGAAGAATACACAGTGTGCATTCAAGTAGATCTTAAGTAGAGCTTTTAAAAGTGCCCGACTTACNTTAACATACGGTAGAAGAATACACAGTGTGCATTCAAGTAGATCTTAAGTAGAGCTTTTAAAAGTGCCCGACTTACCTTGAACATCATATAGCACACTTAAAGCATTACAGGGATGTACAGCACACTTTTTTTTTACTAAGGAAAAGAGTGACAGGGTAACCACCGAAGTGTCTTTAACTATTCACGTACTCATTTCAGTTGTCAGGATTCAAAATTCAAACAAGANGACAGGGTAACCACCGAAGTGTCTTTAACTATTCACGTACTCATTTCAGTTGTCAGGATTCAAAATTCAAACAAGATAGTTGACTTGACTGATAGGGACCTGTCGGTGACACAGAAAATAAACACTGAGCGCCGATGATGTAGGAGCGTATACGGACGGACCATGGTGACGCTACACCGTCATTGTTGTGATAGCCATGCGGACCGAATGTTCGGAATAATGACCATCTACTGTATAGCGGAGTCTAAGGGGGTTGGGGGAGTGGGCGGAAGGAGCCAAGTCGTGGAAGAACAACGTATCGCATGCAGGCCGGGCCACTTGGACCGGAATAAAATAACAACATTAAGGAGGCAGTCGAGGGGCGGTGGCAGGGGGTGAGGTCCACGGGATAATAATGTTTGCCGGACCCTCCCACCTTGCTCTCTTCGAGGGGTTGCTAGGTAGCACGTGACTTTATAACGAGCTGGCAAGCGGCAGCTGGGCGCGGGATGCGGACATGCCCGGAGCCGGTACACAGCATCCGCTGCAACATTGTCCCCACGGCAAGGAACACTTGACACGTGAATCTTGACACATGCGGGAATCCTGGAGTCAAGCCACGAGAAAAGTTGCGTCCTTGACATGATAACAATATTTATAATATGGGAGTTTGTAGTATGGTTGTTACTTCAGACGGCTGTTCATGTAGATATTGAGTTGAGCGATTTGGGTGGCTCTTAACAACGAGGTCTTGAGAGCCGATGNTTCAGACGGCTGTTCATGTAGATATTGAGTTGAGCGATTTGGGTGGCTCTTAACAACGAGGTCTTGAGAGCCGATGGGGGTGAAATGAGGTGAGAATGAAACAGCGCTGGAATGCAAGCGTGGGAGAAACGGGAGATCCCCGAGAAAAACCCGCCGACCAGCGGCATCGTCCGGCACGATTCCAACTTGCAAAAATCCGGGAGTGACCCGGCTGGGGATTGAACCCGGTTCACCTTGGTGGGAGACAAGTAGTCTAACCGCTCAGCCACCGCGGCCCCTCTATGCACATAGAGACACGCAAAAGCCAACGAACAAAGAAAAATGGGTATAGTATATTCACGGTTACTTCCCACTTTTCTGAAGCCCTGCTAAATTTCTATTTCCAAGATATTCCTCCATTTCATGCAAACAAAGTTTAACCAAGTCAAGAAAATAACACCAAAGGAATAACGAACCGCATTCGTGCACAGTAAGTGTAATAACACCAAAGGAATAACGAACCGCATTCGTGCACAGTAAGTGTAATAACATTTTGCTTAAAAAATATTTCTTACTAGGCATTACAATTATATCTATTTTCTCCTTGTTTTTATTCACATCAATTAAAAATAAAATATAATTTATAAATAAAATATTATTAAAAGTTCAATTTAACGAAAAATATAATATTCCTATATTGCACGACTACAAAACGCTTGCACAACTTGGCAAACTTAGGAAACCACCAAGCACGTCATATACAGGATGTTCTCGTGATGATAAGTCAAACTTTGAGGGATGATGGAGAAGGACAAAAAAAGCGCAATGACCCAGAGAATGGTAGGCTGGAAATCCCAGTCAAAAGTTATAGGCGAGAAACGTGGCGAAGTGAGATTGTAACATCCTTACATATCGGGGTGAGATCAGGTGAATGCAAAACTGGTGGTGTAAGGCGCCGTGGAAGAAGCCAGGGGCCAGTTATCAGCTTCCATACTACTGTGTGTGATTCGTCAGTTAACAGTGAAAACAGAAATACAGTACACGGTTGAGGAACTTGCCAATGTCGTGTTTGTGTACGGGAAAGTAAATGAAAACTGCAGGGAAGCCGAACGGTTGAATCGAGGTGTACCCGCAAAGGTGGATAGGAAGAGGATTGTTCCGTGGCCAGCGCGTTCTCCTGGTCTCACCCCGATATATATTTTTCCTGTGGGGTCATGTAAAAAATCTTGTCTACGAGACACCGGTACTTAATGAAGAAAACCTGCTGGCAAGAATCCTTGCTGCCTGTGATGTCAATGTCATCAGAACGTCGCCAGCGATGTTACAGTGAATGCGTCAGAGCCTCTTGCGACGCTGACGTGCTTGCATCTATACTGGGGTCCGCCATTTCTATCATCTCCTGTAAAACTTATTCAGGTTATCGTGGTGTGTGATTCTGTCAATAAAAACAGTACAGTATGTTCCACTTTCGCTTCGCCACATTTTTTGCCTATAACTTCTGACTAAGACATTTCCGGCTCACCATTGCCGCTTCATTTCTCCTTCTCCACCATCCCTCAAAGTTTGAATAATCGTCACGAAAACATCCTGTATGGTGTAATTTTCAAAGGTTTAATTTTTAAAAAATGTGAAGAAACCGCGAAAAGGCTATACAACTCCATATAGCCTGTAAGCTTGCAGCAAGCTTACAACTTGACATGGACTTGCTTTGCCTAGCAAGCCTATCATGTAGTGTATGATTCAAGATTGGTTCACGCTTATGTTCTCATGTGTGGCACATACTTACCCGTGGCAAGCTTGTAGATGGATTGAATTGTATTTGCAGTTTGCTAAGGNATGGACTTGCTTTGCCTAGCAAGCCTATCATGTAGTGTATGATTCAAGATTGGTTCACGCTAATGTTCTCATGTGTGGCACATACTTACCCGTGGCAAGCTTGTAGATGGATTGAATTGTATTTGCAGTTTGCTAAGGTAAGCTTGCTGCAAGTCTTACAATCATCCTTGCTACAAGTTTTGACACGAGGAAACCAGTAAGCTTAATTCAAGCTTTTTTCAAGGTTACCGAATTGCACAGCAGTTCTGCTGCAAGTTTACATGCTTGCCATGACAAGATTGATTCAAGAATGACTCAAGCTGTTTATGCCATTTGGGGTGTGTAAATATAGGGTCTTTTTATTTCACAGTTTCTTCTTATAACAGGCTGGCCTATATTAAAAACTGCTATTTTTTTATAACTTGCCCTGTTGGATCATCAGATATTTCGGATGCTCATTTTTGCGAGGTTAACTTAAAGAGGGGAATATGTTGCAGTGGAAGNGGCAAGATTGATTCAAGCATGACTCAAGCTGTTTATGCCATTTGGGGTGTGTAAATATAGGGTCTTTTTATTTCACAGTTTCTTCTTATAACAGGCTGGCCTATATTAAAAACTGCTATTTTTTTATAACTTGCTCTGTTGGATCATCAGATATTTCGGATGCTCATTTTTGCGAGGTTAACTTAAAGAGGGGAATATGTTGCAGTGGAAGCTTCCAGAACTCCTGAGTATCGATCAGACAAGTGATTTCTGAACTGGGCGTTGTGACGTCCCGGCGCGTCACTTCAGTGATACTGCGGTTCCGCGAAATTATGATATATATAAACAAATAACGTATTTTACTTTATTTTACTTCCTAATATTTACGAATTTATTAAATTGTAAACGAAGCAAGAAATTTTGTTAAATTCACGCCGTAACAGCGTTAAACCTAACCCAAATCCNCGCCGTAACAGCGTTAAACCTAACCCAAATCCCCGCGAGGAGCGTGACTTACACGCATGCGTGCATAAGCTTAGTGTACACTATCTTTATTTCTGGAATGGGGTGCCATGTGCCATACCAAATTCTGGAGNTTTTACTTTATTTTACTTCCTAATATTTACGAATTTATTAAATTGTAAACGAAGCAAGAAATTTTGTTAAATTCACACCGTAACAGCGTTAAACCTAACCCAAATCCGCGCGAGGAGCGTGACTTACACACATGCGTGCATAAGCTTAGTGTACACTATCTTTATTTCTGGAATGGGGTGCCATGTGCCATACCAAATTCTGGAGNGCATGCGTGCATAAGCTTAGTGTACACTATCTTTATTTCTGGAATGGGGTGCCATGTGCCATACCAAATTCTGGAGCTTGATAAGGGGTCTTTATGGGAAAACTTTAAAATCCACTGGATTAGATGTCCATAACAAACAAATCATTCAGAGGGTATGTCATCACCATAACCGCTCTGGCCTTCTTATCACATGAGACTTATCTTGCATGACTGGATATTTACTACCGTCTTAGAGTATAAGGTTGGCACGCTCATACTTAACCAAGTGCATTTAATACCATTAATAAAATATGGGACACTTGTGAACATGGAAAAACATATATGATAAAGTACAAGCTACATTAGAGAGTTTCCTGTCGAGTATTTTAGGGTAAAACACGAAGGAATCATTTACGAAATAAATAAGCTGAAAGTAACAACATCCAGCCTGTTTTAAAAGGAAACAGCCTAGATTCATTTGGTAATGTTTAGAGAGTATATGAGTAAAGGTTGCCAAAATGCAACTTTCAGACAGCAAGACCAAAAACTGACCTGGAAGAACACGAGGAAATGGCTTGGGCTCTTTCAACGATTTGTAGAATGCAAAGACGTTGAAGAATTTGCCACTAAATAAGTATACCTGAAGTACAGCTGCAGTTGCTCACGAAAGAGTATTAATATTTTAAATACTAAATAAAACCTATTGAATTAAAAGACAGGGGCGAAAGCTGTTTACTTCCTGATATATTTGTAACGGAAGTATTCATCGTATTTTCCCCACGATATGAGAATCGACTTTTAAAATAACTGCAGAACAACTTCTATAAACAAAAGCTTAACAAAAGCATTTCATTTAACGTGTGAACAACATTTTAGCGATTTTTGACACGGAAATAAACTACAAAGAAACCATCACGTAATTTGCTTTTGCCTACGTGTTATTTGCGTGTGTTCTTTATCTCTTTGAAAAACGTTTTACTTACTGAAAAAAAAACTGTATATGCTTCTGCCGTAAGTGAAATTTTCTTGATTCATGTACAATTTTTTACTGACTCTCGTCTGAATAACTATTTCAGCTCAGTTTATTTGACATCTTCTTGGCATTTGAATTGAATACTTTTATCTTAGGGCAAACTATTATTTCTTGTTTTTAAATGTTAGTGCCGTTAAATAAGGTTTAATATTTGATAACACGTGCTTTAGATGGAACGCAAGTGTGTAATGTAGCTGGAAATTATGTAAGAATTCAGAATCTCAAGGAAAGGGACTTTTATTAAATGGCAGTTCATTGTAAACCAAATTCACAAACTTTTACTTAACACTTCTGTAAATGGTTATAATTTTCTCTTTAACTCTAGGTTGTGATACTTCCTAAGTAATTATTAAAAAAAAATATTTAATAACAGCATTTGTTACTTTCTTTGGCAAAACTTAGGAGCACATGGCATTTCCAGATGATTTTTCTCAAAGTGAAACGACACCTTTTCATCGAAATATGTTCTGGTATCCGTAATTATTTGGGATAGATTTCCACTTCACTTTTAAGGACCGGCCAGTTTAGTGGTCAAAAAATCACATTTGTTATTTTAAATTCCTTTTGGGGAATTGTAAATATTCTAATCTCTGCTTCTACTTTTATAATGTCGTCTAGATATTGCCCTATATTTGCATTTGGAATTTTACAGTTTCGTATGGCACGGTCTATATCCGGAAATTCATAAACCTTTAAAATAAGAACCCTTGTTAAAAAAAAAANTTACAGTTTCGTATGGCACGGTCTATATCCGGAAATTCATAAACCTTTAAAATAAGAACCCTTGTTAAAAAAAAAAAGACTCATCTAGTTACATTTATACACGCAGACGCCAATGTCAACATAAATATGCTAATTTTATTTTTGATATGAAATGTTTTTACGTGTTAAAATATTACAATTAATTTTTTTTCTATATTTATTGAGGATTACAGAAACTGTTAACCTTTAAACTACGTCCTACGTCATATTGTACTACAGCAACTGAAGTCTCCAAGTATAAGTCACTTTTCATTTAGATCAAGGTCTGATGATTTAAAACAATATAATGTATTCGTGAAATCTTGATTAACCAGTTCACCGCTGTGAAATAAGTGCAGCCAGACTACCATTTACGTATTGCCTTTTTTCTGAATATGTATGAGTCAACCAAATATAATATGATTATGCTAAAAAAACGGCGGCTAACTGAGGACCGTATAGTAGGCTTTTCATGTTTTGTTATTAGCACGGAATTCCAAAATACGGTTATTTGCTTCCAGTCTCCGGGCATGCCCAATAAATATGAACTCCAGGCTCCAGCCCAGGGATAGGCTACCTTCGGCCAATCAAAACCCGCCGTTCACAAATACACCCCAGATTTAAATATTACCTGATACATCCGTCTGGTGAACATTCACATTGGTCGGAAACATCCCCGATATCACGATGATTAAACCTCGCTTAACGGTGCAAGAGCAAAGGAGATGAAACCAAATTTTCAAAAGAGTTCTAGCAGTTTTTTAAATATAATTATTGTGTCCCTATTAAAATGCCATTCTTCGACTCTGACAAAGAACACAGAAGCAATAAAATTGTACTCGTACAAGACGTCGTCGTTTAGTGCGTGTCGTTACCTGAGCGGTCGACAATTATCTTGAACAGAGAGTACGGGCGCTACAACGTCGACGACGTCTGTCCAGCCAGTCGGGCAGGCAAATGATGTGACGTCGAGATGGCCTTCTCTTTCGAAGGAGGGTCGGGGGGGGGGAGTAAGCAGATGGTCACGTGGAAAGGGGGAAAAAGAAGAGAGGCGCAGCAGTGGCATCCAGACGAGCAACAAACAAGAAGCCCCGGAGCAAGGAAGGAGGAGGGCGGGGCGGGGGCAGCGGAAGATCTCCGGGGATGTTATGAGTCGTGATAGGGAGGCATGTCCTGTTAGCAGGACCTCGCCTACTTAGGACAATGTTCGGCCCCTTCTCGTTATGTAGCCAGCCCTACGCGAGGCAGAAGAACCACGCAAGTCGACGACGTCACTGGGGAGACAGCATAAAAAAAAGGACTGTGTATGCCTTCTACAGGGAGTTGTTAGCTGGTGAAATTTGAAATTTCGTCTATGCGTCCGACAGTCCGCTAAGCAATGCGTGGAAACAGAGGCGAGGACGCGGTTTCTTTGAGCTTAAAACATCCCGTCTCAGCTCCATCACAGATGTCTGTGAGCAACCTGCCTGACATCAGTACATTAGTTGGTACATTAACACTGTTATTGCTAATCACACAAAATCAATCACAAGAAATCATATAATGCATGCATGCTATCACTAAGTTATTAGTGAATTCCACCAGTGTTGGAGTCACGTAGAGGAAATCGTCACGGTTCCCTTTATAGGCAGTCAACGCACATTCTTGGGTAAACTGATACAGAGNGGAGTCACGTAGAGGAAATCGTCACGGTTCCCTTTATAGGCAGTCAACGCACATTCTTGGGTAAACTGATACAGAGCTTACTTATTAGCACCAAAGTCACATCGAAGGTACAATATTTTCCCCCATATGTAGTGCAAGTCATTGCATCGACCGTTTTCTGTGCAAATTCTCTTAAGAGTTCTCCAGGTTTTTCGNCCCCCCATATGTAGTGCAAGTCATTGCATCGACCGTTTTCTGTGCAAATTCTCTTAAGAGTTCTCCAGGTTTTTCGGGGTAATTCAAATCATGGGGTTTTTTTCTTCATGCAAGGTATTTTGCGGTGGTGAACTTGTAATTTTTCAGCCTATTCTTGTGTCCATGCTAGTTGGTTTTTATTAACAGGGTGAGGACGGGATGTCGACATAAGCAACTGGCCATAGGATGATTCCGTTATTTCTTTTACTTAGCTATTATTGTTTGCAGCTAATAATTCCTAAAGTTGTTGTTACAGAGAGACTATGTACTATAATTCTGTCAGGCATCCAACACATTTCTAAGGGAGGGATCATGGGGAGTGGTAGGAGAAAGGTGTCAGTATCGTTATCATGCCATAGCAGGTAGATACCCACACTCAGATCACCGGGTCAGGTGGCGAACTACCGTTGTGCCTCATCCAGGATAATGACTACGCTTCTCNGATACCCACACTCAGATCACCGGGTCAGGTGGCGAACTACCGTTGTGCCTCATCCAGGATAATGACTACGCTTCTCATTTCTCCCCCTTAACATGTCACCCCATTTCTTATTGGTCCTCATTCAGGTCCTGGGCGGGGCTACTCCCGCGAGATATTGATTGTCCGGCGCAGTCGTAGCGTGTCAGCCAGACCCAAACTATTTTCCGCATCTTTGCAGACTCCTGCATATGTAGCGGTCTCCGATNAAGTCGTAGCGTGTCAGCCAGACCCAAACTATTTTCCGCATCTTTGCAGACTCCTGCATATGTAGCGGTCTCCGATGTTTACTGAACGTGTTTTGGCGACAACCACTGGCCACATATTTGCTGGTGCTGCCGCTTCCCGAGATGAAGCAGTGATAACAGGGTGCTTTATGTGTTCTATGAATAAAGCCATATACATGTATAAGTTTTCTGAGATTGGCTTAACCCTTTAAGACCCACTTTAATTTACGGTTTAAGGTGTAGCAAACAAAACATATCATGATGCGTGCTGTACTTAAGTTGACACAACATTTGTTTGGTTGTCACAGCAAATGAGCGTAGGCTATATGTTCGGCTACATTTATATGAAACAATTATGACAGAGACAAGATAGTGGCGAATCATTTACCCAGAGCTAATATAATTGGTCATTGAGCTTCTCAGTGTGCAGTACAGACAAAAAATTACCTATCTGTGCGTAATGTACACAACTGTGTACACTAGGTCTGAATGGGTTAAAGATACGTCCTCGCCGATTACTACGTTTACTCTCCCAATTCTGGAGCAAAATTGTCGAAGAATTCCTACCCTATCGGTGGTCAAACTCACGCCGCATTAGTAAACTTCCGACCTTCTTAGTCACTAAGTGACAACCTATGCCGAGAGAAATATATGTGTTTACAAATAATCCCTTACAATATGTCAACGGGATTTCATTCAACCGAAATCTTATCTCAAGAAGTGGTTTTACGCTTTGCGAAAGTGTTCATTCCAAATNGTCAACGGGATTTCATTCAACCGAAATCTTATCTCAAGAAGTGGTTTTACGCTTTGCGAAAGTGTTCATTCCAAATGTTTATGATTGCGTATAGATTTGATTGTGTATGGATATGAGTGATGTACAACTACGTACGAATCATAGAGAGGAAAGTATAATTTCGAATTTTTACTTTATAAAACTGAAATCTGTGTATTCGTGACTATGTTTTCTTCTGTGAAACATTACATTACTTTAAAGAGCACTTCGTGAGTGAGTAAAGAGATTTGAGTGGCTCTTAACAGCGAGNGTCAACGGGATTTCATTCAACCGAAATCTTATCTCAAGAAGTGGTTTTACGCTTTGCGAAAGTGTTCATTCCAAATTTTTATGATTGCGTATAGATTTGATTGCGTATGGATATGAGTGATGTACAACTACGTACGAATCATAGAGAGGAAAGTATAATTTCGAATTTATACTTTATAAAACTGAAATCTGTGTATTCGTGACTATGTTTTCCTCTGTGAAACATTACATTACTTTAAAGAGCACTTCGTGAGTGAATAAAGAGATTTGAGTGGCTCTTAACAGCGAGTTTTTGAAAGCCGATGAGGGTGATTGAGGTGAGTATGGAGCAACGCCAGAATGAAGGGATGGAGGAAGCGGGAGATTCCCGAGAAAACCCGCCGACCAGCGTCATCGTCCGGCACGACTCTCACATGCGAAAATCCGGAAGTGATTATGCTGGGGATTGAATCCGGTTCGCCTTGGTGGCAGGCAAGCAGGCTAACCTCTCAGCCACCGCTGCCCCAGAGCACTTCGTGTTCCGTATGAAATCATGCTCTGTGATCTTGTGCAAGCTGTCCAGGGGCGATACGTTTAAGGGCTTATGAAGTATTCTCATTTCCTACGGGTTTAATTTAATTTGAGCATATGTCTTTAGCTGTTAGTTGTGGTATAGAAGCAATTAGCTGAAAGACGTAGCAACTATGGTCCAGAGAAATGCGTATTGACATTTTTTTTTCTATCTCTTCCTTGATAAGCCTGCTTCGCTTACTCTACACTGACCATTACTCAATGCCTGTTCTCACATGATATATTTGATATTTCGATTTCCTGATGATTTAAGCTTTACAGAAGAAATATATTTAAAATGTCATTCTAGTTCTTGAGCTATTTATTTTATCCTGTAGTGCAGAAGTAACATTTAAAGATTTTGACTTATAATTAACCTTTTCGGCGATTCCGTTGATAGAGTTTCTGTCTCGATTCGATTCCCCTCACATACCGTTATAATTTTTTACCTCCATTTTGCGGGAGGAGATGTCAAAGCACAGTAGACTCATTTAACCTTATCACCCGGGCGAGTGATCGGCACCGTGTGCTGCAGAGACAGGTAAATAGAGTCATAGGACCATCATAGCGTTTCAAGATTTTCCATCTTAATAGCTTTAATAAGCAAGGAATCAAAAATGTCATTAGGCCTACAGCTAGCGAGAAATACATTGACAGATGTACATGGAGTTGCCATCTGAAAAAAATGTTGCAGTGTTAGCTTATTACTTGCATCTTAATAACGCGTTAAACCTCATACATTGTGCAGGCAAACGACTGTGACCATCCGATGACAAAACACTGCCTAAGCTCTAAAATATAAGCACTGGTACACAAACCTATACATGAATTACAGGTAGTCATATATTCTCTGCACTCTGCACAGCTAGTTGAGTTTTAAGTTTTGGAAGGAGAGGAAAAAAAGGGGGGGGGGGCATTACCCGTAATCTTGGATTCATCAATTTTCTTGGCACAAGTTTCATTTCAAAAGGTTTAACGAAATTCTTCGCACGTCGGAGCATAAATGATGGCCTCTGAANTTTCTTGGCACAAGTTTCATTTCAAAAGGTTTAACGAAATTCTTCGCACGTCGGAGCATAAATGATGGCCTCTGAATCTTTATTAAATTGCCTCGGTTTAGTTCGCTTTGTTAATTTTTTACCACAGTCATTTAGGGTACCTTTTTGCCAATTCAAGGTAACTTTGCACCACACAGTTTCATTTGAAATGAAGGCTCCTGTAACCCCCACATTGATGTTTGACTTCTTAGTTAACACTATTTTTTATAAACTACACATAAAAGTGCGCAGAATCTTTGCGCTTTAATTTAACATCACATTAGGTCCAAAGTTGCCCCATCTGGCGCAAAGCTACCCCTAATGACGGTAGTGATTGCCAGGAAGAAATAAGATATGATTTCTTGCAGGTGGTTAAAGAAATGGAACTAGTATGGTCCATACGGTATAAGAAGGCCACTTTCTGACAGTCAGTGAGTGGCAATTGACGTTTACGAAACAAACAAAGTGCCATTTACAAAATCCTGTATCAGCTGATGCACGAACGAACAAAAGTTAAAATTACGTTGGNATTCTTCGCACGTCGGAGCATAAATGATGGCCTCTGAAGCTTTATTAAATTGCCTCGGTTTAGTTCGCTTTGTTAATTTTTTACCACAGTCATTTAGGGTACCTTTTTGCCAATTCAAGGTAACTTTGCACCACACAGTTTCATTTGAAATGAAGGCTCCTGTAACCCCCACATTGATGTTTAACTTCTTAGTTAACACTATTTTTTATAAACTACACAGAAAAGTGCGCAGAATCTTTGCGCTTTAATTTAACATCACATTAGGTCCAAAGTTGCCCCATCTGGCGCAAAGCTACCCCTAATGACGGTAGTGATTGCCAGGAAGAAATAAGATATGATTTCTTGCAGGTGGTTAAAGAAATGGAACTAGTATGGTCCATACGGTATAAGAAGGCCACTTTCTGACAGTCAGTGAGTGGCAATTGACGTTTACGAAACAAACAAAGTGCCATTTACAAAATCCTGTATCAGCTGATGCACGAACGAACAAAAGTTAAAATTACGTTGGCTATTCTGAGTGCACTGCCGATGCACATCAGAAAAGCAGAAAATACGCGGATAAGAAAGAGTTCTTAGATTTATTAATACATTTTATTTTTAAGGTCACAAAACAATGGTTGTTAGTGTTAAAAACTAAACTTCGTGATCATGTAGTTATGTATAGGTGTTCAAAATGAAATTTACAATAGAACGATACAACGTGGAAAAGTTTTCTGAAGTTGTGCTAACTTCAGAAAGCTTTTTCACGTCGTATCATCCCTCTCCAACCTCGCTTTCAACACGTCCTTGATATTAATTCCAAAAGCATACAGAAATATTGCATAATATTGTTGAATTATTTTTTCTAATAATTTGACAAAACGACACAAATTTAAAATTTATTTCCAGCCCGTAATATAAGAACAATCAACTTTAAAAAATATGCTATCTGTTGACAAAAAAAAAGGGTTGCCCAAACTTCGCCGTGAGGCGCTGTGCGCGCGATATCTCGGATATTATGCGAGGTATTACCAGCCAGAAATGAACCGCTTTCCTGCGAGTTATATAACAAATTTACAAACAGATGCCAATAGTTATATTTTTCCACGAGCTCTGCATAATTTTTTAAGTAACATATATTTCATGTACAACTATTTGAAGTACAAGTAATTTATATTCGGCCGGTAATCGTTCGTCTACGTAAATTATACGCCATATTGTTCTCTCGAAACGCATCTCCTTGTTTCCGTAGAAAGTGAGACACGCTGAATCGTTTTTAAGCAATTCTAACGTTATTCCACGTCACATATTTCCAACTCTAATATATTAGCTATAACGTCCAAAGTGTGATATTAGATACAACAGACCGTCTCACAAATGTTAACACAAATTCACTATCTCAGACAAATTAAAAAAGAGTTAGCAAATATTTAATTATTTGCAACATTTTATATTTTTACTTTCATAACCTATTTATTTTTTTTAGACAGATGTCAGTCTTAAAGTATATTAAAAATTGTTTAGCATACAGTACAATGGCAAGTGGATTAGCTGACACCGTGTTGATAAAAAATACAGCCCCGACTTGACGGACCAGCTGATGGCGGAAGGATACATAGTCAGATGTAGTCAGACGTAAACAGTGGCGCTACTTTCGCAGACCTGTCAGAAAGTGGCCTTAGTTTAAGCCGAATTAATGAAATTTACAGAGTTCCATATGTCCTGTCGATCAGTAAAACATAATGCAAAATATGTAATGCAGGCTGTGGTGAAAATTCCATAGATCCAAGATCTTGAGCGCCACTGAAGGTGGAGTAAGCAAGACGGAATGCAAGGCAGCACCCCGAGGAAACCTTCCGAACAATGGCAACGTCCGCCATGTTTCCCACACGTGAAACTATTCTTCCCCCTGGTAAATCGAACCCGGTTTGTCTTGGTGGGAGACGAGTGATCTGACCACTATACCACTGCGGGCCCCTGTACACAGAGCGGCTCAGTGGCCAGTGGTTAATTATGTTGGTAAGAGACTGATAAACCGCGCTGCTGTATATCAATGATAGGTTCTTATCATTATCACCGACCAAAAAGCCCACACACAGCTCATTAGTTAGGATATTGTAACAAGTACTGCGTGAGCTTAAGTACAGTGCCCATCAAAATATGTATTTGTTTGCAACAACCAAAAAGTTTAGCATAATTGAAGGGTATTTAAAAGTTTTACGTATGATGTGTTACACTGTTTAGTTTGTTCACAGCTAATTGAACGTGCGATCTACTGTGTCGTTCCACGGACACAGTCAGTTTATTCTTGCGTTCATCAAATGAAACTGTTAAATTATCGGGAGGATAAAACTGATACTATTGTGCAAATTCTTACTTTCATGTGTATAAAACAAAAAGAAATTAAAGTTCAAAGTTCTGAAAATTTGGTACCATACTTGTGTTCTCGCAGAATGTATTTTTATAGCGTTGTTTGTTTTGAAGTGTTTTCGGCGTACTATGACTGGGAAATGTTTCCAGCATCGCTCCGTGTGGCTAAGATGGGATAAAGCTAATCTAAACCAACAACTAAAAAGACACACATATTCATGCGGGTTACCTGGGATTCGAACCAGAAACCTTGGCAATGGAGTTCCCTGAAATTTCAAACCTGCCTTCTGTCATACAGGTTACGGTAGGAATCATAATTAAAACAAATTTTATTTCAGGGCCAATTTCCGAATAATTCCACGGGTGGACGTAATACTCGCCTTTTACAAATTGCATTACAAATTCGAGTGGAGAGATATGGGTCGCTCTTAACATCGAGGTCTTGAGAACCGATGAGGGTGAAGCGAGGTGAGTATGGAGCAGTACCGGAATGCAAGGGCGGGGAAAATGGGAGATTACCGAGAAAACTCGCCGACCATCGGCATCGTCCGGCACGATTCCCACATGCGAAAATCCGGGAGTGACCCTGCCGGGAGTCGAACCCGGTTCGCCAAGGTGGGAGGTGAGTAGTCTAACCACTACACCACCGCGGCCCCTCGAACAAATTCGAGGGCACGAATATTTTATAAGTTGCTGTATCTGCTGACAAGTCTTTCTCTTAGTTGATCCGTTCAGTCAGCGTGTCCTCGCTCGAGGACATGTTGCACACGAAGGCTATTATGGTTTGTGCTGTTCACAACAAGGAATCAGTGGCCCGTGTTTTGAGAGTCATCCTTCCAAGTAATCTGATTTGTTGAAGTTTCAGCTCCTCTCACCTTCGATTGGTTAATGCTAACACCTAAAAACACGCTCATTACGTCGTTCATTGCTTACGAGAAGCACGCTCGGCACAGCTACAATGCCCATAAAGAAATTAAACGATTGTAACAGTTGAGTTCATAAATTATTTCTGGACTGAACGGATCAATCCTTTTAGTCACAGTGGCCTATGTTTGTGAAGTTGCAAAGGAATTGGCTTTATACGGCTGTTCACAGTTATTTTAGCACTTTTAAATCAACCTTTAAAAAATCTCTCTGCCCCTACCTGCATGTACTTTAACAGGCACACTAACTGGCATGTGCCTAGTAAAGTTTGTAACCACGAAGGGAAAGTAGTTCCATGTCTTAACGTTGAGTTAAAAGTCTTGGGTGAACATTAACAGAAACGATTTCTTTTACTTCTTGTTTTTTTTTTAAATTCATATAAGTGTAAAAATTTGCAAATTTGAAAAATATTTCCTTTTCTAATTATTTTACAGTTTCACTTTACCGACGCGTTAATAAAGTGATCAGGTACATTGCAATGCAAATTTTACATTTGGTGTAATGATATACAACGCTTATACAAGCGGATCGTAAAAAGGGCTTTAAAAAGTGCTCAGTATACCGTAAGCAGCCTATAATGTACTGTACACAGCAGAAAAGAGCGTCCACCGAGGTAAATGCCGCGTGTATGGGAGACGTAATTCGCTGTTGAGACTTTATTCCGTAGTTTCATAATTACTTCCTGCCAAACATATTTTTCATCGCTTCAGTTATAGAACAGAGCTCCATGACAACAGCAGTACACTTGCGTACAAATTAATTGATTTTTTTTTTGCAACGCCTAAAAAATATAATGAAACGTGACTCAAAAGTGTTAATGAGAATATATCAAATGTGTCTATACATATTGCTGCGAGCCAGTGGTCTTTTACCAATTCCTCCCCCCCCCCTCCAGAAATCTGGCATCAGTTACCAGCACGATGATAGCGTGACTCGCCCTGGAATAGAGTCCTGCTGGCTAAGACGTGATACGGGGTGCAGGGAGGGAAGTTATGACGTTTATTTCATTGACGTCTCACATCTGGTGGGAACCAGCACCCTCCATAAGGTAGGGTACTGCCTCCTCCGGTCAAGAAACATCAGGCTTCTGAAGTGGCTCATAATGAGGTAAGCGTAGGTGCGGAATATTCCGGAAAGAATAAGTGCCGGTAACGATAAAGGCTGTTCACGGCAAGTTCAGCACTATCGAAAAACTTGCTCAAGATCCATCTGTATGCACGTTTGGTATTCTTCCGCAATATTTAAAATTAATATCGCCATCGGCTTGATCACTAATCATTCTTCAGCCACGTGAAACCGCGAAGTTATTGGAAAAGTAAATATCTGACTAATTTGCTCGTTCTTACACTTGTATGCATTAAAAAACAGAAAACAATAGAAATAATTTCATTATTCACAAATGTTTCCTAACGCTATTATTTCAACGTCAAGACATTGAACATCTTTCCCTCCGTCGTCACCAACTCCACTGCCTACATGCCTCCCCGCCGATGGCAGTGCTCGCGAGTGTGTTGACGGTGACGGCTGGTAAGTGTTGGGGCGTGTTTGGCAAGCTAGGGCGGTTACTAACGGCGTGAACATAGCGACCTGTGAGCCGAGGCGACTGCGGGACAGTCATAGCGGTGCTCGTCGACCAGTGCTGGACGTTTGTGGTTCACCTCGAAGCGGAAAAGGAATATCATGGCACTCTGACATAATGCTGCAACTGTACGTACACTTATTGCAGAATAAATTGTTCACTTAGAAGTTGTCATCGCAGGGACACTTGAGTGGGTACAGTCACATGACATGGTAGTATGTATACATAAAACAACATAATATTATACCACACCAAGCATGTGTTGCAGGAAACCTACACTTTGCAGGACGCACTTAGTATGGCGTTGGACCACCCGTAGCATGGAGATAGGCGGCCATACGGTCGGGCATGGAGGCATAGAGGCGTCGGACGTTTTCCTGAGAGATATCCTCCCACAGCCGGCGCAATTGACCCGCCAAATCCGCCGTAGTTTCCGCTGGCCGAAGTAGCCTTCCAATCTGGCCCTAAACGTTTTTGATGGATGAGAGCTCAGGGGACCTTGCTGGCCAAGGAAGCATGTTGACATCATGAAGACCCGTGCTGTGTAAGACCGGGAATTAACCTGCTAGAAAATGAGGTTGTCAAGCTGCACCATAAGGGGAGCGCACACGGTCGCGGAATTTCGTGGACGTTTTGCAGCGCCGTAAAGGTTCCTTCAATCACCACCAGTGCGGTGCGGGAATCTTAAGAAATTGCACACGTACTCGGCGATGCTCAGGTCGTAATGGTAGACGTCATAAGGGACGCCGCGACGACAGATCCCGTTCTGCTAGCTACGTGGATGTGGTACTGGTGGACAGAGGCGTATGCGCAGCTGCCTTGACATGTCCCTGGATGGTGCGCAGCGACGCCTGTGGAATGCTTACAGCCTCTCTCACGATGAAACGGTCCTCACTGCTGGTGGTCGGACGGGGTAGACCCGAGCTTTCTGGACGGGTGTGTGTGCCCTCTGTTACCCACTACGCCCAACACCGACTTACAGTGTAGGCAGAACGGTTCAAGTGGCGAGCAATGAGCTGTAACTTCCTATCTGCCTCTCGGTAGTCGACGATGTAGCCACTCTCAAACTCGTTCAGCTGGGCAAAGGCTTGTCGAATGCGTCGTTGGGGAATGCTGCATGTCCACTAAACTTGGCTCTGTGGCTCACAGTGCTCACATTGCTACTAAGACATTATTCTATGTCTTGCAATTATGAATGATGGAGGGATATTTATGCCTCCTATTGGCACATCCGCGCAAGCAAAGCACATTAAATGCAAGTGGGACACATATCGATACGGCGTGGCAGCCTTACCCACGCGATTCATTCCTTGTGATAATTGTTTTTGCGAATGAGTGTATTTAAACTATTAGACTCTACTAATTTTGATAACAGGGCTGGTTTAATTTATTATCGTAGAATGTAATAAAAGATTTTGCAAAGTTTATTATCTTGCAGTAAGAATTGCAATAAAGTTTTTTTTTGCACATTTCGAAATAAATAGCTTTATAAATTTGTTCAGAATTGTAAATAAATCAGAAAATTAATTCCAGTTCAATTATTTTAGGAACATTTCCATCACTCACGAACTTGGCCACGTCCAATATTTAGACATCTAAAAAATTCGCGGTTTCATTTCGGGACAAGCTAGAATTCAAACGCTTGTACGTTCATATTACGTTTGCAGTTGGCCCAAGACCCTTTTGACACCTCTTCGAGGACACTAAACCAAAAATAACCAGACAACGAAATGCAGTCTCAATAACGTCCTCTCACTCCGGAAGCAAACAGCCAATGACTAGTTGATATGTGCTTGACTTTACAAAATAAATTGAAATTTAGTTTACAGTAATACAGTTTAATAGTAATATGGTTATGTTTAAGTTCCTATACGAGTTGTACACTGCAACGTTTCGCGCAAAATGTTTATCGAGGTAAAGGCCTTCTTGATTATTAGCCTCCGAACGGCTGGGCTCGTATCAACATCCACACGGCTTTGTGTCTATATCAGCAAACACTGGCGCATAGATAATTTTACACTTGCAAAGCTTCCAGTAACCTGGTCAACGTCCACTCAGGGATCAGTGCAGGAGTTTGGCAATCACCGCTAGGGTCTTCGGTGGGGTCACGACAAAAAAAAAGGTAGCGGAACTTGCGTCCGGTGGAAGTTGGCGTACGCAGACCAATAGGAAGCCCGCGCCGGTCAGCACAGTAGGTAATTGGCCGGGGGCGTTGTCTGAAGTGGCCGGCGGGCGCGAGATGCCCCACACAGCGCGCACGAGTTGTGGAAGGGGGGAGGGGGAACTTGCCACCGTCTGGAGCCTCGCAGTTTCCCGGACAACTGGATAAATAGAAGTTGTGCGCGCGCAATTGATGGGCTTCGCAGGGTCCAGGAGCGGACCGGCGAGTGAGTTCTCTCGTCAAAGACTCCTCAGGGGCACCGCGTCGAGACAATGCTCTTCCAGCGGTACGTCGCGGCAACCCGGCGAACGGAAGCCACACGTGGCCTGTCGCGAGCGCGCAATTATGAACTCGCCCGTGACGGAAAAACTTCCAGGCCGTCGCGAGTTCTCACATTTTCGATATGGGCGCTTAACCAATTTGACGGGTTTGAGAAAAAATTTTTTTCCGTCTGTGTTCTGCTAAAGGCTTTTCAATTTATAGCTTACCTCTGTGACAAATTAACTTCGTAATTAAAGCTACCTAAAAAAAACACATTCCTGGCAGTTTGACTCTCAGAACGGTTATCCGTACTGGCAGGATTTACATGGCCTAAAATCCAGGTGCTATATCATTATGGCTTAAGCTGTTAACCTGTTCTCGCTTTCCTTTTCCCAGCGACTTATACTTCGCGCTGTGTGATGAAACGTTCCACCTATTATATATTTATCATTGCAGCAGGTATCTCCATGTCTCCACAAGAAATAAAGCACTTCGTCATGGCTTAAGTTACGAGATACGTATGCAACTTGGTTACATTGTTGACGCCTTTTCTTCTGTGTAACACTACGGATGCATCTCAGTATCTTTGCTGAGTACCAATAATTTTAACGTCCCGTTACACAAGTTAAATTAATTACAACGAAGTTATGGCTGGAAAGAAGTAAAACCAGTATATAAGAAGTATAACACGTATAACTTTTGTAAAGATGGTGATTTGTAGCAACCAAACATAATTGTAAAAGGAACAATCGTTAGAATATCTACTGGTATATTAAAAAGGGGTTTCTAATGTTTTTATTTTATTTATAATAAACGTTTTATAGTTTAATTAATTAATATTTCGGTTTTGCTACTGTACTGAAAGGCAAATAGCGTGTGCCCTGGAAGGGAAAAGGCTCGTGGCAAGGAGCAGTACATACGATACATTTCGTTATCTAAGGTGAGATCAGATGCGATATGGTACGAAATAATTCATATTATCTTATTTTTCGCATGTGTCATTTGAATACAGCACTGTGAAGCATGGGGAGAATCTTAGAATAATTTTTGGTTTTGTTTAGCTGCATTTTTATTATCAGTTCAAAAACTGCTATTATTGCAAACCATAAATTAGCAATAACTTTGTGGTTGCCAGCAGGTAGCCTAATTATGTCAGTAGCGTACTGGCCAGTGTGTCAGCTTGTCCGACTGCAAATGGATCTTGCGGGCCACTGATGAAACGGGCCCTTTACACAATTATCGTTATCTTAAAAATTTAAATAAAATGTTAATCACATTTAATAGCTGATACAATAGAAGTTCCGTATCATTAAACCAATTTAAAATTTACGATGTATTACTATTTTAATACAATTAATAGGAATATACTTTTTCTGGATGCTTTATATTTAAGAATATACCAAATAATTCTGAAAATTAATTTTTATTCAGTTTATGTGAGACTAGATCATAGGTTATAATTATAGTTCTCGAATCACAATATATAATTTCTTCATAAATTTATAAGCGTAGAATACTTCTCCCTAGTAGCAACGAACTGTATATTAATTACGCCTTTAGAATTCATATTCTATGGTTGCAACAAAGGGAAACATCGCTATTTTGATAATCATAACGATCAAAACAGTAGATTTAACACACCTATTTTAATCTCAAGTTTACGATAATTCTCCATAAAAAGGCACTGGTTCTGTCAAATTATTTTGTGATAGGCTTGGAATAAGCATAAATGAATATTTATAACAAAGAAATCACTGAGAATGGAGCAATGCATTTCAAAACTTTCAAAACACGTTCTTACAAAAAATCTCTAACTTTTAGTTTTATTTACATGTGCACCCGTAAATTGTTATTTAGATTTATCATTTAGAACTTGGTAAGTTAGGACATAGACTATATAGAGCCAATTGTATTTTTAAAAGTCATTCGTTTGCTGTTTCTTATATCAATGGTGAACTGGGACTGGAAGTATTAATTGCAAGTCTTACATTATATTTTATATGAAATAAATTAAACTGGAAAGTAGAATTTGTTTCACATTACCCACTGTCATTGTTAGTTGCAAAACGTACATGTAAATAAAAGCTCAAAAGCTTAAATATTCCATGTTTTTAGTAATTTACCAAATAAACTTGAGCGACGGATGAATTAAGTTGTCGTGACCTTGTTACTTTAACATTAAATGAGCAGAAAATTAAAACCTAAATGAGGCTTCCAGAAGTGTTGGGTCAACTGCGAAAGGCCTCAACGAATGTTATTACAATACACACGTTATCATCCGTTACTTTTTCAACAAGTGGGCGTTTATAGTTTTATTGCAGCTGTGAAATTAATTCACACGCTTTATTATAACGAATGTAAAAGAGACTTCCTAGTAATATACAGTATTGTTCGTAAAATCAGTGTTTTCTCTTATGTGCATATCTCAGTAAATAAAAGTTCTGGGTGTATAACATTTTCGCGGGGCCATGGTGGTGTAGTGGTTAGACTGCTCGCGTCCCACCTAGGCGAGCCAGGCTCGATTCCCGGCGGGGCCGCTCCCGGGTTACCGCATATGGGAACCGTGCCCGACGATGCCGCTGGCCAGCGGATTTTCTAGGGCATCACCCGCTCGCCCTGCGTTGCCCCATACTCGACTTCATCGACTCTCAACACCTCGATGTTAAAAGCCACCCAAATTTCTCCACTCCACTTCACGACATTTTCCCAGCAAATGTAAAAAACAATTACCCACAGCCACCACTTTTTACTTTTATCCTATTAAATCTAATATATAAAATTCTCCCGTCACAGTGTTAGTCACTGAACTCCTCCGAAACGGCTGGACCGATTTTTATGAAATTTTTTATGTATACTCGGTAGGTCTGAGAATAGATTTATATCTATTTTTTACACCCCTAAGTAATAAGGGTGGCCACCCCCAAACAATTTTTTTTTATTGTTTGAACAAAATTTTTATTTTTTATTTTTTTATGATGTGGCATCAAAAAATACATACCCTCCTAAATTTTCACCCTTCTACCACCAACCCTTATTTTTTTATAGCGATATTAGTAATTTAATAAATTTTACCCTAGGTCGATAACTGATCAATTATCATCGATCATTTATCGATCTAGGTTACAATTTATTCCCACCAGGTGTCTCCCAGTGACACAGCACGGAGTAGCCGGTCTCCACTTTCTCTCACACAATAACCTTTCTCTTATTCATTTGTGCTCAGATCGTAGTAGTGACGTGTTTACAATTATATTTTCAATAATTAAGTGTACTTCTTAATTAACTTTATTTTTGATCGCAAAGCTGTAATTGTTTGTATTTCCATTTTATTAATATTTATTAAATTATCTAATTTTATATTCCGTCATCGTCCACAGAGCTCCTCCATGGCTCTTCCACTAATATACCACATCCTCACACACTTACAATAAGTTATAGTNTGTGCTCAGATCGTAGTAGTGACGTGTTTACAATTATATTTTCAATAATTAAGTGTACTTCTTAATTAACTTTATTTTTGATCGCAAAGCTGTAATTGTTTGTATTTCCATTTTATTAATATTTATTAAATTATCTAATTTTATATTCCGTCATCGTCCACAGAGCTCCTCCATGCCTCTTCCACTAATATACCACATCCTCACACACTTACAATAAGTTATAGTTATTTTTTTCTAATACTATAATCACTAGAAATACTTTTTATGGCAAAACAACGTTTGCCGGGTCAGCTAGTTAATTTATAAAAATATGTAATGCACATTTTTTAAAACAATAGAATTTTTGGGATTTACTGCACAGTTTTCTTAACGGGAAGGAGAAAATTACAAAGTGATATGTGTAGTTTAATCCATTGGCTTATATCGAGTGTAACAATATCCCGCCGTTTCATATGTAATTTGCGATAAATTCAGCTTCCGGAGAATGTGTATCGTAGTTTTAGTAGGACCAGCTGCAATGCTTCCTTATAAACAGACGTGACCTTGAGGTGCTCTAAATGTTTACTATGAATTCTCCTTAATGAACTTTAGGTCCGATTAGTGCGCTCTCTTGTCCTGCGCGTATCGAACTGAACCTATCTTCTTGCACAAACGGTCTTACACATGCTTGTTATAGCTGTTTCTGCGTTGAATTTGGTACTGTAGGCTGTTCACGGTTAATTGAGCACTTTGGAAATCAACTTTTGGAAAATGCCACTGCTCTTACCTGCATATGTTTTAACAGACACACTGACTGCCAAGGGCCCATCGAAGTTGGTAACGACAGAGGGAAAGCATCTCCATGTCTTAGTAGCGAATTAAAAGGGTTAGGTGAACATTTGTGAATACTGAAGCTATTTATTTTGCTGTCCGAGTATTTTTCTAATTATTTCACAGTTTCACTTGACCGACGTATGAATGAATTGCTCAGGTCTATGACAATGTTAAATGTGCATATGGTGGAAGAATACACAATGTGCCTACAATCAGATCTTAAGCTGGACATCAGAAAGGGCTCAGTTTTCCGTGAACAGCCCATAGTGATAAACTGACTAGCGTAATATGTAAGTCACTTCGCGAACCCCGCTGTGATGCGTCATTTGAAGATAAGGTGGCTTGGACGGAGATGTCGGGATTCTTTTTCTCCAACCGCCGCCTCCTCTACAGATTCCCCCTCAAGACACCTCCTCTAGCGAGGAGCTAGGGGGCAAGTTCCGCACCCCCGTCACGTCGCCGGCTAATCCATCACTAACGAGCCAGCCGAGGAGGATCATTTGTCGGCGACCCTTCTTCCTCAGCTGCCCCCTTCCTTCCTCCATCCCTCCACCCCTTCCTTCTTTCGCCTCAAAACTCCTCCTATGTAAACCTCGCCACCTTATCCCTCGCAGCTACGCCCAATCCAAACCTATCCGGACCCAATCCAATCTAGATTCTTACTCTTAGCTTGTCCGCTNTGCCATCTTCTCGTAGCTGAACAGGATCTAATTCCAAGTTCTTCTCTTTGCCTGTGCTGAATCATAAACAGCACTTGCGTCGACACACCACAGTATTCATGCTTCGGCAGTTTTTTCCCTTTCGCGACGTTGACGCAAGATGATCACAATTCATGTTTTTCTACGCTGTCAACATGAGCCAGTGATTTCAATCAGCAGAATTATTTTACTGAGTCATCAGTTAATGAGATGTTTTACACTGGCGAATCAGTGGAATGCACTGAGATTTTACTGCCAGGCCAGTGCAATTCACTAGGAATCAGTAGAAATTACTGAGTCGTCAGTGAATACCAGTAACTAAGATTATCAGTATAATTTTACTGATTCAAGATTTGGAGTATTTTTAACTGTTTTGATTTTAGAGTGTCTTATGCATTGTTCGACGAAGTGGTTTGCGGCATAAAACTGCGTTTTTACTGTACACTAAGCAAGCAGGTAAATTTGAATACGTTCGGAAATTTAACGTACAGCATTTCCCAGCGTCAGGAATACGACGACTTAGCGTGCATTACATGCCCGTCATATCAGTGATGCAGTCTGTCAGGACTCGGAGGATTATGCAGGCATTATTGCACGAGGATCATTTCTGATCGAACAGTAAAGGAGGTAAAGTTTTAATTAAAGGGTCCAAGTGTTCAACATTGTTGGAAAATTTATTGATAATTCTATAAAAACTTCATTAAATATGTCGTTTTCCGACCATTTTGAAATGGCTTTAAAGATAAGCACTGTGCATAAATCTCCATTCCGTCATAATAGGACCAACCTTAAGTTATTAACAAGAAACGTTGTTGCTTTGCCGTTCATCGTCAACGCGGAAAATTTCGAGTAATCATTCGAGAACGAGCGCTCTGCACACACTTCTAGCGTATTGGAGATGCACAGGAATGCAGTAAGCTGATGACTCGAAGACACTTATCGCTTGGTATCGTAAACTGGAGTGCTAAACTGATATTATTCTTACATTTTTATTCTCATTTACGGCGTGAGCGCGCGCACACACAAACGCAGATGTTATACAGCAGCTGAGTTAGGCCTGCTGTATAACATATAGCACGAACGCTGGCTCGAAATTGACATTTGTATGTCAGCGAAACCTGTCAAATTTCTCTCAGGTAAAGTAATATGTATGTCCACGTAATAATAATAATACATATTTTAATTATACTTTACAAGGCATGTGAACGTGTTGCTGTATTACGTAATCTCTTTAAACGTTCACGTATTTATTCTTTCCTAGTAAAATTAATTGAAGGTACTGTATTTAAGCCTACTATTATATCTGTGGAAGTAGTTTTCAACGCGGTGTCATTTCACAAATCTGAAACAAGTACAAATACTGAAATATAAGAGTTTTTTTTAAGTTACAGCCTGTAGATATCGTGTTTTGAATTGCTTTCGAACACGACAACTTATCAAGCTCTTTTTAATTAGAAATTAATCGTAGAAGAACACACTGTGACCCTGTTGCTATAACAGCACGCGACCATTATCAGTGCGGTGTTATCTTTGATTAATGCATAAGTGCTTGCGTGGTGCATCGCCATATTGCGCCTGCCGAGAATATGTTTGGCGCACACGAACGTGTTACTTGTACCCGTGATTTATGACAGGTAATCTGAAAATCACCTCTGCCTAAGAATATACTACGAGTCTCTGAATGTACATTACAAAATTTATGAGGTTGTTCCTGAAACAAAATGAGACAGTAAACACACTAAGACTCATAGCCTAAAGTGATAACTAAGGAAGGTATGTGCAAGCAGGAGGTATTGTAATTCATTTATTAAAAAATATGCAAGAAATAAATTGGGTTAAATAACAAATAAGGGGATGATGCTTAGTTGACAAAATGTTTCTTATCGCAGAACATAATTTCCTTCCCTTTTTATAAATTTAAATTGTATTGTGGTTAACAGATTCTAATTGCGTAATTTAAAAAAAAATTTTTACCCCATGATTTTCTCCGGACTTAATGATGGAAGTCAACTTGATGATGGAAGTCATACTCAAGAAAAAAGTGCACTAATTTTCAGAGGCTATAGCGGTACGCCTGCTTGGGTAGGCAACACCAAATTTTATGTGATGGTGTAAGTGCGTGGCAATTTATGCTATGTCAACGAAGGCATACAAATCACATCGTGCGTGTTACAAATAGAAGATTTTACTACAAATAACAATGTTCATGACAAATAATAGCTGCTATAACCAATTGCAATGTTCATTCGCTCAAATTACGTAACAACCGATAGTGCACGCCTATTCACATTTGCTCGAAGCTCTGGTCACCCCTAGCGATGCATGATTTGCAACGACGCAGCAAGTTGTCATCGACACTTCTGAAGAAGGCTGGAGTCGCATGCCATATGCACGGAGTGGCATGTAGCGTGCCACGGTTAGGTTCACGAGTTCCTTTTTGGTGTTGACTGGTGTCTCATACACGTGACATTTTAGGTGGCCGCAAATTATACAATACATATACGTGAGGTCAGGGGATCGTGGTGGCCACGCAGCGGGATCTCCGCTATAAAAAAAAGATTGCCGAAGATTCTGCCAAGCTGCTGACGCACAACACTTGCAAATTGAGCCGTTTCTCCGTCGTACTGAACCTACATTATCGCATGAATGGAAGGCGGAACATCTTCCAAGAGGCCTGGTAGGTTGTCTGTCAGAAATTGCAGATCCTATTCTGCATCAGTTAAGCGAATTGGGATACTCCATGGGCTAACTAAGCAGTTATTAAGTATCCCACACCACGTACCCACGCTGAATTTCTATTGATGAAGATTTACGTATGTTGCATGCATGTGCTCCTCAGTTCACTCATGGTTGTTGTTCTGGCTGTTAAATATAACATCGTCAGTGAACAGCATGCTTTCGAGGAAGCGCATATTGTCGCCACAACGTTGCATCCTCTACTGGCAAAACGCAACTCGCCGACCAAAGTCGGCTGGTTCCAATGCATGAATCTTGCGTAAACGGTATGGTAGAACTAGCTGTTCGTTGAAGACACTGTCATGTGGCCATCTCCCAACATATGTGCAATTACGCGTATGCTAGTCGATGGGTTTTCTTCAACCTTCTGAAGGACGTCTTCCTCCACTACTGGTGTCATTCCTGGTCGTCTCGTACATCATACGTTCATGCTCACTTGTAGAGAACCAGTTTCTCATAAGCGGCGGTATACTGTAGCGAACATCGTGTGCGCAGACTGTTGTTTGGAAAACGGGTCGTGGTACAGTCTCACTACTGCCCTGTAATAACCACCGGCTGCCCAGTATAACATGCTAGCTGTGGGCATATATATATAGTTTGCCATGCTGATTAGCCGTTAATAACAGTACATTACAACACACGGTAACGATTAGTTGGAAATGTCTGTACTGCAGAACCTGCGAGTCAACTGGGGCAGGGTGCTTCACAGCTCTTCATCAAACGCTAGGCTTTGCATGGTTGCGTACATATGGTGTTATTGCAAAATATTTCAAATCTTTGCGTGTCGTTTCAGCCCTATTAATACACATTTTCATTTGTTAGTCACATGTAGGTTTGTCTGAATAAAGTTTATTGATAATACACGTAGTAATAACGTAATAATCTCATTACAGACTATCGCAATCAACAAAACGTTGCATATAATACTACGAAATGTAATTCTTGTCAGATCACTTTATGTGTGAGGTCCCCAATTCTTGCAATAAAGGGCCACACTCAAACACACACAAACACATCATGCACACACTATTTGCTGGTGGTAGAGCTGTTGCCTACACACATACATAGGTGTGCCACTGCACCTTTTGAAAATTAGTTCACTCATTTCTTGAGTACGGCTAACATGATTTGTTTTAGTAAGGCGATCATATTTGACAATGTGTACATGTTTACTTCAAGCGTAAAAACCTGAGAAATGTTAGAGGTAAAAATGTCATTTTCTTGAGAGAGAGAGAGAGAGAGAGAGAGAGAGAGAGGCACAGAGAGAGAGAGAGAGAGAGAGAGAGAGAGAGTGTGTGTGTGTGTGTGTGTTTGACTAGTGCCACTGCTTTTCACTTTCGCTAAGCACGTTTGAAAAAATATTTTTGCATTTATTGTAGCTCGCGGACAAAACCGTTTCCTCGATAAGCGTTAATACTGGTCTTACAGTGACGTGAAAATATTCAATAAATAAATCGTTCTGTATCTGATGTAAAAATACAACGTTATAAGGGAAATTGGAGAAAAGAAACAGTATAGTGACCTCTCATGACATTACCTTTCTACAGACTTAATCGTATATCCTAAGCGGACACGTTTAACTGGAAATAAGTAGGGAACAGAAATTTTGGTATTTACAATTGATTATAAGAAAAAATTTTCCTGCTGAGTAAAACCAAAGCAATATGTTTCTCTTACATTCGCATAAATTAACAGTCATGTGTCAAATATAGTACGTTGTAATGAATCACGCTCTTTAAGCCTGATCTGAAAGCATGAAGGAATTATGAATATGACAGAAATCATACTATTTATTCGCGCTGTTAATATTTCTCGTCATCCAAACACACGTTATTTTCCACTTTCAAGAATTTGTCCTACGCTCCGCAGATGTAATTAAAACAAATCCACCTGAAGAAATGACATTTACGTAAAATAATTATGCACAGGATGAGTTGCTAGTGTATGCTAACCCGAATTGAGAGGAATTCTTAGGGAAAATAAAGAAGGAAACCTAGGTTCTACAGTGACTTCAGAGAACAAGTTCCCATCCCGACGTTTACCCCATGCACGAGTGTTCATGTCAGTTCATCGGCGTTTGCGCTAAACATGAACTGTAGTGTAAGTTACCACAATGTTGGGAGACCACGGTTAGACATCGAGCACGACGTGTTGAACTATGTTAATGATAACCCAGAGGTCAGCATTCGAGGAATTGCTGATGTACTGATCGCCACACAGTCTACAGTATGTCGTATTTAGGGTGAGACAGGTTACACACATATCACTACCACCTCGTGCAGGCAATTCTGCCCCCTGATAGGTCTGCTGTTTTCAGTATTGTGAGTGGTTTCAAAGCCAGATTAGGTGAATCCCAGGTTTATACGGCACTGTGCTAGTCACAGACAAAGCATCCTTCACGAAGCAGCGTGTCTTCAACCTCCACAACGGTCATGTGTTGGGACACATCAACCTACACGCAGTACGGGAATTCCATTTCCGATATCTGTTTACTACGGACATTTGGTCGAGGATAATTGATTGAATGCTGATTGGGCCACACATCCTCACCCTGGAGTTACCTATCGGCGATTCTTGGACGACGACCTGCCACAACTACTTGAAGATGTGCCGGTGAATCTACGAGACGTCATGAGGTACATGCACGACGGTGTACCAGCACACTTTAGTCGCACAGCAAGACAGTAACATGGGTGCGCGCTACCCAACGCGATGGATTGGCTGAGGTGTGTCAGCGGGTTGGCCACCCAGATCACCGGACCTAAACCCAATCGACTTCTACTTGTGGGTTCACTTGAAGGCATAGGTGTATGCAACTGAAGTTGACAATGTGGAGGATATCTGGCAACGTATTAAAGATGCTTGCCATATGGTACAGGCGTATTAATCCCAGTAGGTTACAGCATATGCACAAGACAGAGAGCGTCGCATTCGTGCATGTGTGGAGATGGGTGGCTCAAACTTCGAGCATAAGATGTAACCATGTAAACATTTAGCCTTCCAAATAAAGCACTAATACTCGATACTGATGTTAGTTTTCGTTCACCAGTATTAGGGCAAGAACGTGAGCCAGGTTGTCAGTTTACACTTCATGCACCACAGTGGTGGTGCATGACCTCTCAAGCAACCACTTATCTGCTTTGCAACTAAACGTGTGATTTCTGTGGTAACGGCTGGGATGAACGAGTACTCCCAAGGTGACAATTTTTATTGAATTTTGCATGCTGATTACTAACATAACATGCGAATTGCTTCAAGCGGAGGGTTACAAAGTTATAAGCAACAGAAGGGTGCCAACCACTACTTGATGTATGAGAAGCATAGTCTCCGTAGCATCGTTTACTGTGGTTCCTGCCTTGTTTTCCTATGCTACTTTTCGTCGCTTAATCGCAAGTGATTTCCAATATATCGTTGCATAATATATTTATACTCTCTACTTTCGGGAGTGTCAACCATCCTCCGAAATCACTGTAGACCATAAGTCGTATATATGTTTCCCTAATTATTTTTTCTAACGATTCCACTCATGCCGGATTGGCATATATATAATATTATATGATCTTCTTTAGGATCTAGACATGCATTATACAACTATCTAAAAGGGAAAAAAATATAAGAATTTTGTATTTACAATTAGTGTCTTTGTTTATATTAATATTAATCGTAATGCCTCCAAAGTAATAAAAGAGATATTTTTCAAATCCCTATGTTTCATTTTAGTTCCTGCATTATTTTTAATTGCACCACACAGATTGTCTAATGACTCATAATAAATTCTGCAAGAGCTATTGAACTGAAAGCTATATACCTATTTATTGGAAATCGATCCACAGTATGAAATACTGTGCCATGAATGTGGATGCACGACACAATTGTGTGTTATAATGGACACCTGTGTGTGCGTGTCACGCACTCCGAACAGCATAGCGCAGGCCCTGGGTCGGCATAAGGTGACACTGCGTACTATCTTGGCAGGCGATACTCTTTGCTTGACTGGCTATGACGTCACAGGGTGCACTGACGAGAAGTCGTGCTGTCAGTCTGTCGTGAGTCAAGTCTTGAGCTAGTCAGCACGCGGCGGCCCGGATATGTGTGTGTCCGCCCGGCGTTACGGCCGTTTGACAGCAGCTGATTCGGGCAGCGATGACCGAGTGTGTGGATGTACGAACTGAAAGGAGGTGTGCTGTGTGAAGCCGTCAGGTTAACTTATTTCTATGGTCTGGATAAACTCGGGTGTGCAACAGTGAGCGAGCGGTGCTGTTACGATGTACGAGTACGCGATTTTGGTTTCGAAGACCAAATATAATGTGGCTGTCATATAACTGTGGGCTTCTAAGATCGTTGTCCAGTGAATAATACTTGCGCTCCGATACCGTCGCGCTTATGGATAGACTCTGTGCAGGAATTTACGGAGTAAATGGTGTAACGAATTTTCCTGGTGAGAAATATACTGCATGGAAAACGACGTCTGCGGCGAACCGACATGGCTGACGTCACGGCCAGCTGCTGTGCCCGGTCGGATTGCACCGTCCAATGAGGCCCGTGAACACCTTTGTGGCAAGGTTGGTTTTCCACAAAGAACTGCGGCATCACAGACCAGGTAAAATCCAGCTGATTCGTTTGGTACACACTAAATGTGCAGGTGTGTTTGAATGTGTATTTGGGATGTGCACACAAGCCAGACGACTGATTCCCGCGACAGCTTACAAAGTTTTTATTTAAAAGTTCCATGTGCTAGTGCCGACAATTTCATAAGGAAAAGCGAGTAACTTTGTGAAACAGCAGTGAATTAACTGTAGCTGCTGTATAATCGTTTGGTTTTGTGAGGTTATGCTGCATTTGAGAGTAATTGCAATATTAATTGATGCGGCATTTATATATTTTTTAAAGTGACCTTTTAACCAATTTTGCGATGGTTACCAGTGCATTCATATCAATCATCGTGAGAGTTGAACATACATTTTGTGTTGTATAATCATATTTCAGATTGTCACTGATAGCTGTCAAAATATGCGCGAGCTGCAGAGAAGCAGCAAATTTTAATTTTGGTTCTTTTATGCGTGTTTTGAATCTGAAATTAAAGGAGCATATAACCCAGGATTGTTGGAGATCAGTTATTGTAACTCAGTATTATGAATGTTGAATTTTATGGTGCCACCGACGAAGTTGTTACCAGTTATGGTCACTCTATATTTATAGACTTTTATGCGAGGCAAGCAGATAGCGTATTGAGAACATTCTGCATGATAATACTGTACTTGGGGGTTTTCGTGAGTAACGAGTGTGCACTGTATTGTAGTCATACAAAGACACAAGCGCTTCTCATTCATGTTGCGTTGGTGCATTTGATTGTTTGTACTGCTGAAACAATAAGTATATAGTGGACGAGTCGTAAGGTTTCTTTGTGAGTTTTACTGGACCCTGAAAATCTTTACAGTAATGTCAAATACTAGATAAAATAAAGATAAACTAACTGTTCCGCACCACAATAGAGACGGATCAATACTGACAGAATTAAGAGACCCATTTTTTTCCCCACCATTGTCGACACGTAATTTTTCTTCGATCTCTCACGCCGCCATTTTAGCTGACACGTAGGAAAGGATGCTGCCGCCCCAACAAGATTTCCAAGAACCACCCTGGGCGCATTTGACTTGGTAGCTTCAGCTGCGTCGCGACCAGATCATCGACTCGACTCGTCTGACCTGTTTAGTCGACAAGTTCCGGTGCGCGTATCACGACACTCAACTCCTCGTAGCCGCCCGCCATCTCCTCTCTTCGTGCACCGCCGCCCGGCAGTCTCGTTGCACCGCCAATCACATCAGCTGTCCCCGCGGCGGAGCCATTAATCTGCGCGTGCTGCTGATCCTAGGAGTGTCATTGCTCAACGGGTTGCGTGGCGACTAAGCCTGACCTGATTTCTCGCGTCGATGGGACTGTCCCGTTATGCACGTACTGCATTTGCGCGGAGCACCTCGTTAAGATATACGGTGTCAAGCGTTCACGTAAGACGGCATCCCTGTTAAGCCCCATGCGCTCTATACGTTAATCTCCACTGCAATGCGTACTTATAACAATGAGTGCCGTCGATGTAATATTACGTCACCTAAATTCAACTCAGTTGTATGGCATTCGCTGTACCATTGCGGCATCCGCAATTTTTTGAAGGCACGGGCGAAGAAATATTACATTAGTTTTCATAACTTTCTCTGCAACTTAATAATACTTCAGCATCACTCAAAGTGTAAAATACTCAAATGAAGAGGGCGGATTGTATATTATTTTATGCAGGAAATAATATTTGATTGACACGCTTTCAACTCGGCATTATATTGGCAGAGATCCGGCCAGTAATGAACGTTGTTCAGTATAGCAAGCGTGTCCGGCGCTCCGCCAAGCAATAGGACGGTTGGAAATGGAAATACAGAGGCCAACAGAAACGATGGCCATGCAGTCGTGAAACTTCTAACTTTTCTTAATTGTCGGTTAATCTGTATCGAACTCTAAGTGTTATTACGGCACCACATTAACAAACTCAAAAGAATTCGGGCGTTTTCCTGAATCAGAAAGACAAGCGTCGAGATGAGGCAAAACAAGCAGCCAATTATTAGAAAGCACCTGAAAACGCGTCGGTGGGACATCCTGAAGTTGCACGTTCGAAGGCGAGAAAACGGGAGAGTATCTCTGCGGGGTTTTGTATTCGCGTTTCCGCGTAACGTACTACTTAGCAAAGATCGGGAAATTGCATCTTCAAGTAACTAACGGCCTATCATTCATAGAGAAGACCGTGGAATCATCGGTAATGTTATAAAGTTCTTAGATCTTGAAAAGCTGCGCGGAAGACATACTATCCGACAGAAAATTCTACAAAGTGAACGGCAGCTGCAACAAGGTCTGCCACAGACTTATTTAAAAAAAAAAAACTTAAAGAGATGAACACTGTAAGTATAAGTGGCATGAAAGTACATATGTACTCCTAGGAAAAAACGTAAGACGAGTGACAGAAAACATATTTTATAGGTGGCTTCGATTTGTCTGTTCTGCGAGTGATACAAAATGCTTATACAGTAAGAAAATAAGTGCTGTCATTCAAAGAAATATTGGCAGTGTTTAAAACGGAAATTGATTTTCATGGTTGTAGAGAAACGCTGAGAAAAACTGTAAAGAAAATCGGGTTTCGTTTCACAAAATGAAAAACAGTCGTGTTTTGCCGTAGAACAAATAATACAAAGGCGACGTCACTTTGAACCTCTGTAATTTCAGAATATTTTACAAGTTAGCAGCACCTTAGGATTAAACGGTTGCATTGAACATTTACAAAAAATATGGCATGTAACATTCTAAAAGCCAAAGGCTCACAATGCAAAATATATAGTTTAAAATACTTATACAAATAGATTAAATTGCTCTTTCAAAGTATTACGAAACTCAAAGTACAATAAATATTTAACTGGTAAACAAGCCAAGTAGTGTAAAATGTTTCAAAAATATAAAAAAGTAACTTTGTTGACTAGAAATACTTCAAACACTCATATAAAAAGATTAAATTGCTGCGTAATTGCTTATTCAAAAGTATTACGTTACTCCAAAATATACAATAGATATTTAATTGAAAAAAACGAGCAGAGTAATATTAAAACGTTTCTAAAATACAAATAGTTACTTTGATGACTAGATAAATTCAAGGTATTTACTGGAGCAATTTGACTGAACGGGGCAGCGCTTCAGGCCCAGTAAAGCCTCATTTACGTGAGAATACAAGTTAATATCTGAAATAAAATATTACGTTAAAAAAGTGAATCGATGGAGGCAGTCCGTAGACCCTAACCACAGCCCCATCGAATAAAATAATCAACGACGACAATTAGAACACTTTAACAGACTACGCGTAAGTCGTGGTAGCGACAATTGCACTTTAAGTAAATGATTGGGCAGCAGACAAAAAACTATATACAACACGTTATAGCAACTGAAACTATACAGAGAAGAAAGAAATTAGCTAGGCTGGAACTACAATTTAAGCAGGCGTCCAAAACCAGAATTTAGAAAAATCTAACTCACTGCAAAGTCAAAGATAAACACAATACAACGCCACGCAATTATTTCAAAAACACCAAACTGACCCACAAATTAAAAGCTGCGACCACGACTCACCGTTTTACAAGCTCCAGCACAATCAGCCGCTCACGTAACCACATTATTTAAACGGCGTCTCATAGCACCCTCATCCAAGGACGGGTAAACTGACAATTTTAGCTCATGTTATAATNCACATTATTTAAACGGCGTCTCATAGCACCCTCATCCAAGGACGGGTAAACTGACAATTTTAGCTCATGTTATAATTGAAATTAGCTCTAGCAGGCGTCAACCCGATGATCTTTACAGGCGCAGAATGAGGCGTAGAAAAGAATACTGCACAATGCGTGTAACAACTTGTATAAACTAGCCCCTGAATTAAAAAGAGCTGACGTACAAGGAGGGGTAATCAAGGGAGGGAAATGAGGGGAGAAAACAGGAGGGGATCTGAGTCGGTCAAGGAGCAGGCCGCCTTACAGAGGAGCGAATCCAAAAACGACTCGAGCGGTGGTGCCATCGTCGCAATGTTTTAATGGAGAGAACAGGCTTTGTTGAATTGCAAGGTCGATATTTAGGCGTAATGAAAAATTATGACACTTTAGGAGTTAATAAACGGCCAGTTATTTATGTTGACGAGATCTTGATTCATGCAGAATACACAGTCAATAAATGCTGGCAAGAGCCAGAAACTACGTGATATTAAGTTTATAATTTATCAATTCCGCAGCGGTGTGTGGTGAACTTTGTAAGGTAAACTGTGCTTTTCTCTGTGCTATACCTAATAGTTTGCTTGTTTACACATCGGCCACTTAAAAGAAGTAGTGCATTTGACGTCACAGCACGTGAGCAATGAGTAGAGAACCGTAAATTCCTAGAATTAATTTGAGGACAAGTTAGACTTCAAACGCACATGAATTTGACTTTCTATTTTTTTTTCATTGGCCCGCAGTTTTTAAGCCACGACCTGGACGAATTTAAGCCAATAATTAACGTGCAAGAAAACNTTTTTTTTTCATTGGCCCGCAGTTTTTAAGCCACGACCTGGACGAATTTAAGCCAATAATTAACGTGCAAGAAAACAAGGACCGAATCCCGTGTTACCTGGTCCTGGGTAAAACGGGATCATCAGCCAATGAACAACCAACTGAGGCGCGAGTACACAAAACATTGTGGAGTCTATCTTGTTGCCAAATGTATCCGCGAAATTTCCGGGTCTCTAGTAACGGGCGCCTCGCCGCTCTCTCGTAAGTGGCCACAATACATCCCGGTCCCACTCTGGTTACTGGTTCCTGCTACGTGCGCAGAGTGTGTACAGCACTGAGCAAGCACCAACTTACCTTGCAACACTTCATCACACGCCACTGAAATGCCATTAGCTATGTAATTTGTTTGCTGCGGATGTGCAACTATGGTAACAAAACCTGATGGGCACATGTCGTCCTAATCAAACGAATAACTTTGACGACATTATTGCATGTGGGAAACAGTAGTGCTTAGCGTATTTTGTGTGACCTGCAGCCGATGACGTTGACGTGCAATGTGTGCTGTTTGGTTAGGACGATGGGTGTACTTCCCATATCAGCTCTCCTTCAGTCACTACTGGGGGAGATGGGCGCCTCTCCTCACGCGGTTGAAAGTTANGGGGAGATGGGCGCCTCTCCTCACGCGGTTGAAAGTTAACTTGGCGTGTGATAATCAGGTACTTCGCCAACATAGAATGTTAACCACTGGAATCTGTGGCAAATTTTCTGTCGCGTATGTACGCTCTACAACCGTTCACGAGTATTCTGAAAGAAAAGAAGCAAATGTATTTATGACGGCTGTGACTNCGCGTATGTACGCTCTACAACCGTTCACGAGTATTCTGAAAGAAAAGAAGCAAATGTATTTATGACGGCTGTGACTCTACAGGAAAATATGCGACGCCAATTCTAAAAGCTCTTCGATATTATCAACAACCGAATTATCGGGGAAAAAACTGACAGCCTTAAAGATTTTTCTCGGAGCATTAGCGGCAGCTCTCTGCGCATTCGCAAATGCAGAAAGTATAATGAAAAACACAAACGTTTTATTTATTAAATTAAGTATGCAATAGCCTGAATTATTATTCAGGACACATACCATTGCAGAAATTATATTTACACCGAAGAAAACTTATAACATGACATAAAAATTATGGACACAGAATAAATACAAACAACAGTTGTAAAATAAAGCTTGCTCTTTCTTTGTCTTTGTTGTTTTCGGGTTAGTACTCAATTTCTTGTGCATGCGTCTGTCTCCACCACTGTTCTCGTCTGTACTTTCTTCATTGTGTCAGCCTGAGTTATTTTCCTATATCTATCAGTGCATATGGCTTAGTTGTTCTTCTGTTTGATTGCTCATTCCGATCTTTGTGTCTCTTTTATTGTTGTGATTACTGACTTAATTCCTTCTGCTGAATCCTCTACGTGTTATTTACATATCTTCTGGAAATAGCTTACCTTGGCAAGTTCTATATTCTACTAACTGTATCCGCGGCTTCTGCGCCCGGAATTTTAATGTATGTGTTTAGCCGATTAAGAAAAAATATTCTTTTTTTTTTTTTGCTTTTCCCTCTAGGAATTTTGTGTGAGGCAGACTGAAATTAAATTTCTCCCCGCACACCCCGCCCTTTATAATAAGTTAACATCCAGCAGATATAAATCAAACAGAGCTTTTTCTCACAGAAAGGGACCCCCGCTATCCGAATTTAAATCTTTTATTTAAAGTGTTTAATTTAATATTAAGCATTTATTTGAATATAATTCGAAGGTAGGGTGCACCACAGTCTATTATAGGGCTTAAGAAATACTAAAAATCCATATACACCTTTTTATTACTTTTAATAACTTCCAATTTTCAAAAAAAGTTCGATTTTTGAGTTTATTGCTGTCTTCTCTCAGCTGATCTTGTTCTCAAAGTCGTAACCACAAGTTAGTTAAACATGGTACGATTATTTAAATTCAGGTCCAGCTGGTTGGCCATACAATGGGCTGTGTGTTTTGCATTTGGGGAACTGCGAGGCAGAACATGGCTGGATGCATTTGGATTGTAACCACTCTTCTGCCACCATTTCATTTTGTGGTGAATGTAACAATCCCTCAGGGTCTACACAACCTCGCCAAATCCCGTCTGAAGAGCCTATTTCAGGAAGCACTGGAGAGCATGCAATTCCAAAAATCTCAATACATACAAAAAAGGAGAAAATTCTTTGACTCCATTTTGTTTTCATATTTGGCAACGAGGAGAAAAACTTCTGTAAATAATGGTCTACACGTTGTGTAAAGTTGTTACATATAATTGTGGCCCAAATCTTAATGTTTTCTCACTATGTCACTTGCTGCAGTTACATTTACAAACAACACCAACAATAAAATTTTAGAAATCATGTTTCTTTCTGGATACTAATTTTTTTAAATTCATGAAAAATAGTGAGAAAAAAAAACCATGCTGGCTCTCGATGAGAAGTGTCTCAAATAATAAAATTGCACTCCTGATTTCAGTTTCCCTCTCAAACACACAACTTCCAGCCCAGCATCCCACCAGTCCAGACCCGAGGGTGTTCGCCTCACCATACACCCTGAGATGCAGGTAGTGTTCGCTGGTCTCCCACAACCTGTCCAGAGCCGAGAAAATTTCCCTCGTCATACAACCGAAGATGCAACTAGTGCTCACTGGTTTACAACCCACTCATAATATCATATATTAAAGCAGTGTTTCTGAGTATTAATAATCTGGAATGCCTATCTTGACCACAGAGTGCCTCAGTGTCCCATACCATCTTTATATCTCTACTACAGCATATCTGCCCAAGAGATAATCTCTACTCAACTGTGCTGTGAAGTTGCTATATTTTCCTTTCTCCCCAAAAATAATACAAGTCCATCATGACTTCTGTAGCCTTATCATTACTTATAAAACACTCAATTTCCCACAACTAAGTCCCAAATATCCCCAGAAAACTTCAAACTCTCTTCATTTCAGACTCCCGCCTACCTGGTGCTTGAAATGCTCTGCAGAGAGTGTGAAATACACGTTTTTCACGAAACTATTAAACGTGCGTCCGATGTGGTGTTCTACGAAAAGAACACACTCTACAAACGAGGGCTGTTGAGTACATTCAAAATGTCACGCACTCAAGTGTACTCCAAAACGGATTAAAACAGGTTCTTTCAAAGCATTGTAGCTCAAAATATATGCATCAGGTACACATAAAACTACTAAAGCCCTGCACTGAACCTTCCTACAGACTTTCCGCCAATAAAATAATAGGGTAACCGTTGAAAGTCACATAGGCAAACGCAGTAAGACTAGAACACTGCAAACTAGTTGAGAGCCTTGCGCTTAGCCGCGGTGGTGCACTTGATGTACGTGGCAGTGTCGTCCGTATCACTCCCGAACTTCTCGGCCTCAAACGTGGAAAAAAGCTCCAGGTAGGCGGGAGCCTTAATGTCACTCAGAAACACATCGCTTTCAGTGCAGCAGCTGGTCAGCATCACGTCAGGTCGTGGGAGCACGAAGCATCGTCTCGCCGAAGCGCGGTCGTCAGACAATAAAGACTGACTGACCTACTCCGCCGCCCTTCCTCATCTCTGGAGCTAAGCTTCCCAGCGCGGGGGTGGTACAAGTCCCAGGGGAGGGGTCCCCTTGTCATCCCATTGGCATGTCATTTGGAAGTCGGTGGGTTGGGATAGGCAAGGCCCCTCCGCCCACCACCCCATAACATTCGCAGCGCAGACGATAGCAAGCCCACGTCGCAACAACAGATGAGCCCGCAGTGTTTCCTCAGCAAGTGCGATACCCACAAAGATACCCCTCGGCCCGCTGCCTAGGCGGGGTAAGTGGATAGCTGTGAGTCCACTGCATAAATAAATCAGCCCTACTGGAGGTAATTTGGAAAATGACTGACTTTTTCCTCCCTGCAAACCCCGCACCAAGAGCCGCATGGAACAAAGAACGAGGGTAGTCGAGGCTAATCTGCAAGTCTCTACAACAATGATAACACTTCCAGTCAACCAGACATATGCTTCAAGATAGATTCGTTTGGCGCAACACAAAAAAAACACTGAGTTACAATGGGTCCGCGGTGGCTGAATGGTTAGTCTGCCCGCCTCCCTCCAAGGCGAGCCGGTTGCAATCCCCGGCCGAGTCACTTCCGGATTTTTGCATGTGGGAATCGTGCAGGACGATGCCGCTGGTAGGCGGGTTTTCTCGGGGATATCCCGGTTCCTCCACCCTTTCATTCCGGTGCTGATCCATACTCATCTCAATTACCCTCATCAGCTCTCAATACCTCGCTGTTAGGAGCCACCCAAATCTCTTCATTCACTCACGGAGTTACAGACGCAACCAGGCGATGCATTGTCTGTGGCCTTCTTCCAGTTAAAGGCTGACTGGAGGAGGATTTCCGTTTGCCTGTCGCAAATATCCTGTAACATATTCTGCAATGTGAAAAGCAAAAAATTTCAAGTGACAGGAAACAATATGCTTAAATGTTGATGAAAAATGATGGTACCAGTTTGAAAATAAAAACAAATGTAACGTAGAACACTCCCGTCACATCCTTAAATGTTGAACCACCCCCATACCAGGAAATTGCTGGTCCACCGCCCAGGTTAGGGTAATTCATGTTTTATTTCATACATTCCAATTTAAAGATGTCATGATAAGCATCAAGCCGGAGTTCTTCGTGTTAAGTGTGACAACTTTGTTTTATTTCCTACATTCAGCCTATAACGACATTCGCTGCTCTGAATGGCTCCGACCGCGGGGTATTCCTGTGGACTCCGCTGCCCAAGGGCGTTAATAGAGATCAGTCATAATTTCGAAGAACACAGATGCTTTGATGGTGAATTGAAACTCTTCTCGTTGTTACATATTTATGTTTGCACCGGAAACGTAATATTGTCGATTATTTTTCCTTTGCAAATTATTTTTTTTTTTCTTGTTGGCGTAATACATATATATTCATAAAAATAACGGTGAAACCTATTTCATCTTTTCAACTCAAGATGGTTTGGACGCCTTCCGGTGCAAATTATGCAATATTCTCATTTTACACATAAAGGTTAAATTTTTTTTTTTTTTTTTTTTATCAGTTCAGCTGGGTGTAAGTACACCCAACGATGATTTCGCTGTTTTGAAGAATGCTCGTTGGTAGGTTTATTTTCCTACCCCACTATGAATAGAACTGAGTGTATACAAGTTATTAGACTAAGTTATTGGGGAAAAAAATATTCCCTAAAAATTAACTTGTTTGAGCATGCAGTAGAATAACCGACTGACATTCAGGAGAGAGCGAGTTCGATTCTTATCCCCTGCACTAGGGATAATTTTCCCAGATGGTTTTGTCTTGCCATTTCAAGCAAATGCCTGTTTAAAATAAACGCCCTTAATCCTCTACTACTCTCTGGTCCGCCGCCTCCCTTTAATTAGTTTCTTAATTGTCATTACATTGCAAAATAAGTGAAATTTTTAATATTTTAATGTTTATGCCTCGATTCCGTAATGCACAAAGGGAAACCTACATTTCACATAGCCGAACTACACTGAATATAGCCGAAGTGACCAGGACAAAATATTTTTTTCAAAGAAACGAAATTGTTTATATCTTGTTTCAGTATAAACTTGCATAACCACCTAATCATTAACGTAAGTTGGAAACAAAAATTATATTGTGTATATTACAGGATGAGTATAAAAGAATACCACAAATTTGAAGGTCTATATTATGAAAACCAAACAACCTACAACCTTTATTGACCAATCAAATTAACCGTGGAACAGTGAAGTTTGTTTACCATACATTCATAAATGTTCAATGTGACCACCATGTGCAGCACGAACGACATCTACGCGATAATCAAACTCGTTCCACACTCTTGTCAGCATGTCCGGTGTTACGTTATGGATGGCGTTCATAACTCTCGGTTTGAGGTGGTGAGGGGGTAGCGAGCTCGCATTCGACACGTCAATGTGATGGAGATGGTGTAATGTTTAATTTATGGTGCGCCACCCCATTTGCACCTAGCTGTTTGCGGATACCTGAACGAGACGTTGCCGCAACGCTGGATTGGTCGAGCAGCAGCTGGTGGCCAGGCTCTTCATCACTGGCCCCCAAGAAGCCCGGATCTTACCCCGTGCGATTTTTTTATGTGGGGGTACATAAAGGATCAAGTGTGTCGTCCACTATTGCTGGCTAACATTGACGACCTCAAAACAGGAATTACGGACGCCATCCAAACCGTAATACCGGGCATGCTGACAAGACTGGAACGAGTTTAACTATCGCGTAGATGTCGTTCGGACCGCTCGTGGTGGCCACATTGAACATTTATGAATGTATGGTAATTTTTACAACTCAAAGTAACCTAGGACAGTGTGTGAAAATGTTTGACTTTTTCAGTTCAAAGTAAGGGGAATGGGGTTCCACTTGGCATTTTCTTGGATATTCCTGGTATCCTTCTATGTGTAAGGTAAAATTTCACCCGCATCAGGCAACGAACTGGATTTAACGGATGACGTGATACGAACCTCCGGAAAGCGGCGCGGTAGCCCGGTCTCGAACTAGTGACCGGACTTGCGCCGTTGTTGCACTACAGGCCGCAGCGCAGAGAGCTCTGGCGGAAGGCATGAGAAACTGTCGGGCGCGCTTCTTAATAAGAGTCTTGGGATGCCCAATGAATAGCCACGCGCCTAGATCACACGTTTAGCCGACGTGCGGAAGTGGCAACTCAACCCCCGCCCCCTCCCAATCCAGACTCAAGCCCTTCACTCGTACCACATCACTGCACTGCATGTCCAGGGAGCGGGCTGGAGGAAGCGGTCATTCATTACACGCAGGAAACTCCTGCTTCGTTGTAGAGGCTCTGTTCCTTCGATACGAGCTACGCTCACCTGATCCCTCGCCGTCTTACACCCCCCTTTTCGAGCTAGCACTCGCCGCGATAAGGTGTCCTCACGTGTCTCTACGAATATCTTGTGAGGATGCGCCATTCGCAGGTTTACTGAAAACAAGGACGAAAGTTATAATAGTCCATTCGTGGTTACTTCCAACCTTTCTGAAGCCCTGTTAAAGTTCTACTTTCAGGATATTCCTCCGCCTCGCGCAAGCTAAGTTTAACCAAGTTTAGACAATTATACCAAATAAGACAACGCATCGCATTTGTGTGCACTGTTTAATAGTATTTTTCATGAGAACTATTTCTTACAAGGCATTACTAGCTCACGTATTTTATCTATGTTTTATCTATATTAAGTGAATTATTATAATATTTACATAGAATATAAGTAAAGGTTCAATTAAACCAAAAATGAGATACTTTAATGTTAACAGAAGTATGAAACAGTTGTACTATATAATATTTTTAGGAAACAACAAACCATGCAATACATGGTATGATTATTCAAAGGTTTGATTAGAACAATGTGACGATACCGCGAATAAACCATGCCGCAGATTACGAAGGTCTTTTTCCTACTTGTAAATAAAGACCCGGGAGTCTCGCTAATTCATATGAGGACAAATTAAACTTCAACCACATAGACATTCGATTTTCTGTTTTAATTGGACCACATTTTTTTAGATACGCCCTAGATGGCTGTAAATAAATAATGAGCATGCAATAAGACAAATACTAAAGCCCGAGCTTCTGGCCTGGGGTAAAACTTATTTCCTGTTTTAGCCTACTTTCCGTGGGAAGATAGGCTTATGAAATCACCTGAATGTATGGATTTATGTCCCCTCCCCCTTTTTTTAATACCTTTTGAACCAGTGAACTGAATTTCATCCAACTCGGTACACATGCAGTACTTAGAAATGTCATCCGACTTTTATAGCTTTCGATCATGCCTAGTAATTATTTTCAAAATGACGGACATTTTAAAATTTAGAGCGCTATGTCATATCTCGGGAATCAGTAATCCGATTTGAACCAAGTTCGATACGTTGGCAGTGCATCATGTAAGCATGGAATTTAGAAAGCGACAATATTGCTAGTCCGCCATTTTGTAAGATAACACTACATGAGAAAATAAAACTTTTATGTTATATCTCGTGAAGTACTTAGCCGATTACTTCCAAATTTGGCATCAAATATTATAAAGGTTTACCATGTCAATATATTCTATTCAGATGCAAAACGCACTTATTTTCAGAACGGCACTCTTATAAATATTTCAGATTAATTTACTTTATCTACCATACCATTCGACCTATTTAGACCAAACTTGGTATATTGAAAGTATCTACTACAAGCATCAAATATGTCAATACATAGACTATTTTGTCTGTCATTTTATAAGATATGTCACATGAATAAATAAAGTATTGTCATATCTCTGGAAACCATCAAAAGATTCCCACCAAATTTGGCAAACAAGTAGTTCTATGGTGAGCCATGTAAACAACTAGGCCGTGTTTAAAAGGGCTAGACACTTATTTTCGTAAAAGCTGCCATAAACATTTTATCATATGATACGTCTATGAAACAATGAAACAAATTTCATTAACTTTGTATTCTAGCAGTACCTATTACAACCGTCAAATGTCTACATAGAGCCTCTTTTCTCAGCCATATTGTAAGATATTGCCACACGAATAAAATAGAATTTTATGTTATAACACGGGAAACAATCAACTGATTCCTACAAAATTTGGCACACGAGTAGTGCTATCGTAGGCCACATAAACTTACATGTTTTAAGTGTGTTTGGCATTATTTACACCATGGGTGCCATGTAAATAATTTAGATATGTTTTTCATATATATTAAACAATTAAAAAAGTTTATTAAACTTTGCATAGTGATAATATCATTTAGAAGAATCATATATGCTATATGCTTATATATATATATATACTATATACTTTTTGTCCACCTTTTTGTAAGATAGTGCCACGTGAGAAATTGAACATTTATACCANCGTTTAGAAGAATCATATATGCTATATGCTTATATATATATACTATATACTTTTTGTCCACCTTTTTGTAAGATAGTGCCACGTGAGAAATTGAACATTTATACCATAGCTCGAGAATCAACCAACTAATTCTCACCAAACTTTTCACAGAAGTAGTGCTATAGTAGGCCATATAAAGTTAGATGGTTTAGGTCAGCGACTTTATTTAAAAAATAGCTTCAATATGATGGATTTCGATAAGTTAATGATATGTATTAAACAAGTTGACCAAATTAAACCAAACTTTGTGTGCCTACAGTATCTATCGGGAGTATCATATATGCCTATACAGAGCCTCTTGTTATTACCTTTTGTACGGTAACGCCAAACGAGAAAATAAGGTTTTATGCCATATCTCGGGAATCAGTCAGCATATTTTCACAAGTAGTGCTACGGTAGGCCATGTAATCTTACATTTTTTAGTTACCCACACACTTGTTTTCAAAATGATGTCCCTGTAAACATAATTAAAACATTAGACTGATTTCTACCGAAGTTAATGATTTGAATCCTGCCTCAGTAACGCAGGTGATTGCACGCTAGCTTGTAGTAAGAGTAGTTCTGATTTTGAGTCCAGGAGGGGCAGCGGTGGTGTAGTGGCCTGGGCGCTCGCCTCCCACCACGGCGATCCGGGTTCGATCCCCGGCGGGTTCACTCCCGGATTTCCGCATGTGGGAATCGTGCTGGACGATGCCGCTTGCCGGTGGGTTTTCTCGGGGTACTCCCGTTTCCCCGCCCTTGCATTCCAGCGCCGCTCCATTCTAGGGTTTCATTTCTGTCATGCTCGGGGATGACGGTCACCTACGGGTCCCAGCTGAAAAGAATGTCACTCGGAGGGTGTTGCCTTGCCCTGGGTGCACTCCCCACACGCCATTATTATTATCTTTGAGTCCAGGGTAAGGCACGTGTGTATTTGTAATTGTCTCACTAGTGTTGCATTTGTTTCTGGTTTCATCTCTTATGGCATTGACGTCGACAAGACGTTAATGTCCACATGCTATCTAACCTTTAAAGAACTTCGTCAAAACTATTTGCATCCGCGTAGAGAAAAGTAGGCTCGTTAGTTATATCAGTGACTTCTTGTTTCTAATCTTCGTGCGAAGTCTTTTGTCAAATGGTTGCCTTATTTCCGGAAGTGATTTGAATAACACAGTTTCGACTGATCATTGCTGCTATTACAAGAGCAGAACACGAAACAGGAATATCTGTTAAATATAAACACCATATGTCCGTCTTTAATAATTTATTTGTAATGTCCTGCAATGATCCACGACCTTCTGTTTCCTGACGACAACAGATTCGACAGGAGTCAAGGGTCTCCTGCGATAATATCAAGTCCGTAATCTTCAAGATAACTTCTCGTCTTAGGAGCATTTCTCGAAATGCCTAATTATATATTCAGTAGTTGCAGTGACCTGACGGCTTAAAACAGTCACTTATTTTTACACCATGCATAAAGGACATAGATAAAAATCAACGATTTTTAAATTTGTTTACCTTTAATTTATGGAAGATATTTTCTAAAGCCATCCTATTTCGAAGGTCGAGAATTTATGTTTTTCCTTAATTAAAATTTTCTGCGAATAAGAACATACACAGCACATGGATTAATAACACATTTACGTGTCTAGAAATAAAAAAAACAAATCTACAGTTGATCTAGTAATTGCACACGACCAATGAAATGATAAAATAAAATTTGGTAAATTATTTCTTATTTTTCTGCTGGTGGTTAACACACGATAAACGTGTCGTCAAACTAAAGTTTCCGTCAATTACAGATTTTGAAACTAGAACAAAGTAACTCAACATGTAATCTGGGGGTAAAAGTAAAAACGGGAAAGAAATTTGTTCACGCGGGTAAAGGAAGGAGAGGTGAGCATAAGTTCTCGTTCTAAATAATAAAAATTAGTAACTTTATGAACGCTTTATCAGTGCCCCAGTTTTTTTTTTACTCTCAGTTTATTGTGGCGTGCGTGAAGGTGGGATTTATGAGTTGGCGTCTGAAAACATCCGGAATGTGAATCTGGGAATTTTCTGTCTTATAGTGACGTTTTTTCGGCCTCATTCACGGAAGTCACCCCACAAAAAAAAAACACGAATTGTAAATAAATATCTGTAAAATTCTTTTCAGTTTGAAAAAAATACGTAGATTTTCCCCCTCTCCCCAACCCGGAGAAGTAGAAACTTTTTGCGTTGAATAGAGTTTACCTAATCACATCACGGTCATAATTTTACCGCGTTTGGTCTACAAAGAAAATAGCTACAAAANGTTGAATAGAGTTTACCTAATCACATCACGGTCATAATTTTACCGCGTTTGGTCTACAAAGAAAATAGCTACAAAAAAGAAGCATTATATCGGTACTGATTTATTATATATATTTTTAAGATAGATGGAAAAAATTGTGATTTTAAGAAATAAAATATGTTAAAACTATTAAACAAAAAGAAATGGTTTCGTAAAATTGGCGTTACACATTTTTTTCTTACAGATAAGTTATATAAAAACGGATTGCTGGCAGAAACAGTAAGTTACAGATATTTTACTATATAAGCACTTCTTAAATTTCAAATTGGAATCTAATTATTTACCAATTTTGTATCCTCCGCAATATCTAAAATATAGAGTTTCAAGGACCCGATCACTTTATTTATCTGCCTGTCTAGTGTAACTTTGAAAATGTTAATAACACATAAACGTTACTAATGTTCAAACCTTACCCTTGTGTGCATAAAATAAATGGGAACTTTGTGAAGTAAATTCGCTGTCCACAAATTTAAACACGGTACATTTAATGCGACGCTCAGGCAAGGAACTGCTTTTCCTATCTCGCTGAAAATTTTACTGTAAACTGTAATGTTTTACTGTATGTGTGTGTNCTCAGGCAAGGAACTGCTTTTCCTATCTCGCTGAAAATTTTACTGTAAACTGTAATGTTTTACTGTATGTGTGTGTGTATTACAATGTATGCAGTCAGCAGGAGGAACTGTCAACATAGGTTAATTTAAAAACTTTTTATTTACCTGCGAACAGCATATTACAGCCTATTCGCTCTGTTTCTTCAAAATTTTTTAATCAAACTTTTGAAAAATCACCCCAAGTTTGACTTGTTTTGTTCTTTCCTAAATATGTTATATATCACAAGCGTTTTATAATTACGTCAGCATAAAAATACCTTGTTATTTACTAAATCGAACTTATATTTTTGTTTTAGCTATACGTTATAATATTTAATTTATTATTAATACGAATTAAAGCAGGGAGAAATTTGGTGTGTTGGTAATGTCTAGTAAGAAAAAAGTTCTTATGCAAAATATTATTGCACTGANAGTTCTTACGCAAAATATGATTGCACTGAGTGCGCACGAATAAGGTTCGCTTTCAGTTTGGTGTAATTTACTTACTCGACTAAACTTTGTTTACANAAGTTCTTATGCAAAATATTATTGCACTGAGTGCGCACGAATAAGGTTCGCTTTCAGTTTGGTGTAATTTACTTACTCGACTAAACTTTGTTTACACGAGGAGGAGGAATATACTGGAAGTACATATTTAGCAGAGCTTCAAAAACCTTGGGAGTAGGAATAATCGTGAATATACTTTAAGTAAAAAACTGGCCTAATTACTTACAATCGTGTTGACAGTAAATTAGGAGAAATGGTTCCTGGTCTTAACGTAGTCGTCTGGCTGGAACTACTTCCCAGTTTCAGGATCAGAAGTGCGGTAGCGATGAGGGCGACATCGCCGTCACTCGCAAGGCTTTGAACTGGCGTGCAATGTTCTCGTCGTACTGGCTCTATTCTGGAACTTCGAGCGGGGACCTTGTGATTTTATTGTTGGAAACTATGCAACTAAATTCAACACAGAGGCGCCTGTCGTAGTTTCGCTCGTGTCCGGGCAGTATGTTTTAATGTACTACAGTCTGAAAAAAGCCCTTTTAACGAGGTTCCAAAATAATATTTATAGTAAGCGTGATGTCCTGAAAGTACCGTTACGTACCACTGCGTAGATAATCACATAAGGGACACTTTTAATAGTTAAAAAATGCGTTTTTTAAATAAGCTGCGATGCAGTTCAAGTGCCAGGTAGGCGACTGCCTTAAAATGTTATTAAAATTTAAATATTTACCAATTTCGACTCTGATTCCTNTAAAAAAAATTCGTTTTTTAAATATGCAGCGATGCAGTTCAAGTGCCAGGTAGGCGACTGCCTTAAAATGTTATTAAAATTTAAATATTTACCAATTTCGCCTCTGATTCCTTTTTATGTTATATATATATATATTAAAGGAAGTGCTGGTAAAACGGCAGCGCGCGTAGTTAACCGCGGACGAACTACATACACCGTCATACGAAGTTATAGGCTGTTCGCGGTAAAGTGAGCTCTTTTATGCCCCAGTTACTTTTTCCTTTCAGCCATATTTTATTTTTTTAATCACCTTTTTTTAAACAAATATTGTCATGTAAGCAATAAACAGTGTGTATATTCCACCGCACTCGGAAGTTAACGCCTAAGGCTAAAATAAAACATATTTATTGGCTGTTATTCCAAATAAGAGGGTCTTTAAAAGTGCTCACTTTACCGTGAATGCCCTATAGAAGACAGACCCGGCTTTCCGGCTGCGTCTGAAGCCGAGAAGCGAGGGAGAGATGAGAGCTACACTTGCACGCGCTACAAGAGCGTCATCGCCACTACGCTCGGGGCTCTGAATTGGCGTGCAGTGTTCTCGTAGTGCTGCGTGTACCTATGGCACTTTCAGCAAATACTCTATCATTTTATTGATCAAAAGTCTGTAGCTAAGTTCAATACAGACTCCCGTCGTAGTTTTTCTCGTGCCCGACTGGTATGTTTTTAAGATACGGCAGTCTGAAAAATCCGTTTTTAACTATGTTGAAGGGCTCCAAAATAATATTCACAGCATGCGTGGTAACTTTAAAGTACCATTCTTCCCTCGTCTGGGGTATGTCTTCTTTTCGTAGTGTTACGAACTAGCTTTTCAGCTAATTCGTACTTGAAAGTTAGTAGTGGCGTAGCTCAATAATGACTCATGAATCGGTAGAGCACAACAGTATCTGATGAGGTTTATTAACATTAAGCTTTTACAATAACTATTTATGTTACTATTGATCGGAGTAGCTTTACATTGAATTTAAGATGATGTTTATTATTACTTTTAATTCACGCCATTTTAATTAACCCTAACTGGAAAGTCATCACCTTGTGGTAGCTGGAGGCTGATTCTGCGAGACGGTTAACGCCGGCAGGACACACCCATCTGCCTGGTCTGCTTCGCTGGTCGGGTCGCCCAAAGGACTAAAGATGAAAGACGACGTTACGGGTGTTACGCCGGCCTATATCAAGCGCGTGGTTCTGCGGCCCCGCTCAGTGACCGGTGGAGGGGATTTCTGCAACTGTCTTCTTTCGCAAGGATCGACGACCAAATTGTGGTGTTGCAATCCCGCTCGTTTCCAGGTTGAATGTTTGAAGGTGTAATCCAGCAAGCCGTTCAGCTAAGGCCCTGATCACACCATAACAGTAGGTAAACAAACTGGGGGCACGTTTAATAGTTTCGTCAAAAAACCAGGATTCCAAACACTGTGAAACGCTTCAAGTGCCAGGCAGGCGGAAGGAACCCTTAACGCTGACACTTTGCTGGGCTCGCACAGGCGAAATGCCAGCCGGCCGTCGTCATAGCACTGTGCTCGTGAGCAACGAGTGGCGACGACGAGGTGTTGTCCACATCTCAACTGGCTCTGAAAGTGTGTGTTTGTGTGTGTGTTTGTGTGTGTGTGTGTACGTGTGTGAAGGGGTTGAGGAAGGGAGTGGATATCTCGATNTGTGCTCGTGAGCAGCGAGTGGCGACGACGAGGTGTTGTCCACATCTCAACTGGCTCTGAAAGTGTGTGTGTGTGTGTGTGTGTGTACGTGTGTGAAGGGGTTGAGGAAGGGAGTGGATATCTCGATGCCTTTTCTCCGGGCTCCTTATCTCGCCCCCCGTGTCGTTAATTACCGACAGTTTTGAGAGCTCCCGCGGGGTTGCGCCGCAGGTTGGCGTAGTCACCACGGCTTTACGACTTCCGGCCCGTGACCGGAGTTGGCGGACTGGATCGCGTAGAGGTGCGCCCAGCTTGCGGCCCGGTGCGAGTGAGTGAAGAGATTTGGGCGGCTCTTAACATCGACGCCTTGAGAGCCGACGAGAGTGAAGCGTGGCGAGTGTGGTGTAGCAGCGCGGGGGAAACGGGAGAAATCGGAGAAAACGCTCCGACCATTGGCATCGTCCGGCACGATTCCCACATGCGAGAATTCGGGTGTGGCCCCGCCGGGAGTCGAACCCGGTTCGCATAGGTGGAAGGCGAGCAGTCTGACCGCTGCCCCAAGTGGTCATGATTTTAGAAACTACATGAGCACAACTGGGATATGGCAATAGCATGGGAGATGAGACAAGGTCTTTGTGTGTATTCGAATAAATCGTATTTCGAACTGAACGAGGATATTAAATAATAGCAAAACTTTTAAACTAAAAGCAATTCATGCGAACAGATNAATCGTATTTCGAACTGAACGAGGATATTAAATAATAGCAAAACTTTTAAACTAAAAGCAATTCATGCGAACAGATGTTCAACTTCCGTGGAAAGCAGTGCGTAAACTGCGACAACGCAAAAACTCAAAATAATTTAAGAACTAAACAAACTAAATAATTCTAGTCTTAATTTCCAATATCCATTAGTCCTATATTGCGGCAGAGAATGACAGCATGAACACTTGCTTAGATACGAGAGCAAACGAAACTGTGAAAATGAAAAACAAAGCCATGCAAAGCATAAATCATAACTTCGTTATGTGAAAAGAAAGTGATAGGTCTCACTGAAACACACTAGTCAAAGTATAGCCGGCTTACGTGAACGTGTTAATTGAAACGTACAATCATCGTAATCCCGGCTTAAAGTCTTGGATAGTAGGTTATGGCTTGTTTATAATCACACTATAACTTAGAAACTAATTGCGACTCTACTTGAATAGAACGACATGGCGTTCGAATTACAAGGAGGCAGGAAATGTGCCAAAACAGCACTCATTGCATTTCGAAGATCGGTGTTATGTAAAGGCCATTCACGGTTGCTTCGCACTTTTCTGAAACCGTGCTAGAGTTCTGCTTCCATTATATTCCTCCGCCTCATGCAAAGAAAGCTTAACCAAGTCTGGAATATTACACCAAATGGACAACGCATCACATTCATGCGCATTCAGTGTAATAATAGTTTTCATAAGAACTATTTTTTACTAGGCATTACCAACTCACCTATTTTCTCTCTTTTAATTCATATTAACTATAAATGAAATATTGTAATTTATAGATAAAATATGAATAATAGTGTAAATAACAAAAAATTAGGTAATTTGATGTTAACATAAGTATAAAACACTTGTGATACATGGCGTATTTAGGAAAGAACGAAACAATTCATACATAAAGTAATTTTTCAAAGGTGGTATTAAAAAAGTGTGATAAAACCGCGAATAGACTAGACAAGTGGATTCACTCTGACGACACAATCACTGAGTAGATAGATACGTACGTACACAGGGTCGAAATTATTTAACGGTTCCTTTGATGTGGGCGGGGCCACGGTGGCTGAGCGGTTAACCTGCTCGCTTCCCACCAATCCGGGGATTGAACCCGGTTCGGGTTAATTCCCCGAATTTTCGCAAGTTGGAATCGTGCCGGACGATGCGCAACCAGTCTCCTAAAAGAGCCCCCAGAAGGAAAAAGGACGCCCTTTCATTCTGACGCTGCTCACCTCACTTCACCCTCATCGGCTCTCAAGACCTCGATGTTAAGAGCCCAAATCTCTTCACTCACTCACTTTGATGTGGGCGTTCCCACACGCTGATCGGCTGCGCGAGGCTCGGGGAAAGGCCCTTATGACNAATCGTATTTCGAACTGAACGAGGATATTAAATAATAGCAAAACTTTTAAACTAAAAGCAATTCATGCGAACAGATTTTCAACTTCCGTGGAAAGCAGTGCGTAAACTGCGACAACGCAAAAACTCAAAATAATTTAAGAACTAAACAAACTAAATAATTCTAGTCTTAATTTCCAATATCCATTAGTCCTCTATTGCGGCAGAGAATGACAGCATGAACACTTGCTTAGATACGAGAGCAAACGAAACTGTGAAAATGAAAAACAAAGCCATGCAAAGCATAAATCATAACTTCGTTATGTGAAAAGAAAGTGATAGGTCTCACTGAAACACACTAGTCAAAGTATAGCCGGCTTACGTGAACGTGTTAATTGAAACGTACAATCATCGTAATCCCGGCTTAAAGTCTTGGATAGTAGGTTATGGCTTGTTTATAATCACACTATAACTTAGAAACTAATTGCGACTCTACTTGAATAGAACGACATGGCGTTCGAATTACAAGGAGGCAGGAAATGTGCCAAAACAGCACTCATTGCATTTCGAAGATCGGTGTTATGTAAAGGCCATTCACGGTTGCTTCGCACTTTTCTGAAACCGTGCTAGAGTTCTGCTTCCATTATATTCCTCCGCCTCATGCAAAGAAAGCTTAACCAAGTCTGGAATATTACACCAAATGGACAACGCATCACATTCATGCGCATTCAGTGTAATAATAGTTTTCATACGAACTATTTTTTACTAGGCATTACCAACTCACCTATTTTCTCTCTTTTAATTCATATTAACTATAAATGAAATATTGTAATTTATAGATAAAATATGAATAATAGTGTAAATAACAAAAAATTAGGTAATTTTATGTTAACATAAGTATAAAACACTTGTGATACATGGCGTATTTAGGAAAGAACGAAACAATTCATACATGAAGTAATTTTTCAAAGGTGGTATTAAAAAAGTGTGATAAAACCGCGAATAGACTAGACAAGTGGATTCACTCTGACGACACAATCACTGAGTAGATAGATACGTACGTACACAGGGTCGAAATTATTTAACGGTTCCTTTGATGTGGGCGGGGCCACGGTGGCTGAGCGGTTAACCTGCTCGCTTCCCACCAATCCGGGGATTGAACCCGGTTCGGGTTAATTCCCCGAATTTTCGCAAGTTGGAATCGTGCCGGACGATGCCGTTGGTCAGAGGATTTTCTCGGGGGTCTTCCTTTTTCCACGCCCTTTCATTCTGACGCTGCTCACCTCACTTCATCCTCACCGGCTCTCAAGACCTCGATGTTAAGAGCCCAAATCTCTTCACTCACTCACTCACTTTGATGTGGGCGTTCCCACACGCTGATCGGCTGCGCGAGGCTCGGGGAAAGGCCCTTATGACTGATTGGCTACTGCATGTTTCGAGAGGTTCCCTATTGGCTGAACTGTAGGCTGGCGAATAGGTCGGGCGCTGAATTTCTAACGGCGCCCCAACATTTTGCTTCCCAGTGACGTAATTTTACTAGCGTGTGCGTCTGTTTCACCTCTGTATCATTAAGTATTCTGTTACATTTATCACATGCCAGCCCAAGTATTGAACTAACTAGAACACGGTATTGTGTCAGTAAAATGTTATAGGCTATTCGAAGTATATTCACATTTTTTGAACCAAACCTTTGAAAAATCACCCTAGGTGTGACGTTTTTGGTTGTTTCCTAAATGTAACGTATCACAAGCGTTTAATATTTCTGTTAACATAGAAGTATCTTATTTTTGGTTAAATTGAACTATTACTTATATTTCATTTATAAATTACAGCATTAAATTTATCATTAATATGAAAAAATCCGGCGGAATAGTCATGTTGGTAATGCCTAGTAAGAAATAGTCCTCATGCAAAATATTATTAAGNTTGGTAATGCCTAGTAAGAAATAGTCCTCATGCAAAATATTATTAAGCTGAGTGTGCACAAATGCGGTCCCTTTGGTGTAGTTTTCTCGAATTAGTTAAGATTTATTTTCATGAGGCGGAGGAATAACCTGAAAGTAGGATTTTGCAGTGGTTCAGAGCAGTTTGAAGTAACCATGAATTGGACTACATACAGTCCATATTTCTTCTCTACAACACCTTTACATTTCCAGAAATATTTATTTCCAGTTTTCTGTACATTTATGCTTGATCTCGTTTCAGTGCTCCTTCAAATAATACGTAAATACACAGATATTTTTGTATGATTTGGCTTGGCGTTCAACAGGTACTTTAGCTCAACCCAAAGGTGTTTAAATGGGTCGAGGATAAGACACTGGGCCGGGTATTCATGCTCGTCCACTCCGATGTCCTTAAATCACTCTGTATTAGCCTTATCTTCATGGAAAGGTACAGTGTCATGCCGGAAATTGTAATGGGCTAGTTCTGAACTGTTACTATATTGTGGGTAGAGTTCAGTGGCAAAAAAATATTGAGTCTCAATCCTTGGGAATTCAAGGATACGTGAGCAAGACCATTCCATCTCCTCCAGACTTCACAGTGGGTACAACACAACCCTGCCAGCAATGTTTGCCAGGCATTCCTCACGCCCACACGTCAATCAGGTTGCCACAACACGTAAGTTGGTTAGACATTCCACAGGGTGCTCTTCCACTATTGCAACCTGCTTTGTGTCACTGCAAACGNTATTTTTAGGTTCTGAGAAATTTTATGTTTTCGTTACAGAAAATTGATAATAAATTAATTAAAACCCCAATTAATTAAAAAAAATAACATTCATAATTTCAGCGTAAATATGACATTTTTAACTTAAAATATCTATTAGAACAAATTTCAAATAGTTATATCAACACACAGTTTGGTCTCAACTAAAGTGTTTATTGAATTAACAGGAATGGCACGTTGCAATTTCTTTGAAACCTGACACTTTTTCACCCGTGGGGAGGGTTTTACTTCTTACTATTTCGACTGTATATATTTTATCTCAAAAGTTTAAGTTGAAATACGGGCGAACCACATACCGAATTTCCAAGAAATATATGTGTGTGTGTGTGTGTGTGTGTATATATATATATGTATGTGTGTGTGTGTATAAAGTTCTTATAATACGAGCAAATATTCTCAACTGTATCATAATAATTTTGTTTTATTTTGATATTGTTGATCGACGAAAAAAAAGACTATACATATTTAAAATTCCCATACAAATTTTTGTTTATTTCTGAAAAGTAATTTTCCTACATTGCCAAAATTTCTATCACGCTATTATTTCATATCACAATGAAAAATGACGTTACATGCTAACAATGTAAAAATAATGTTATATTCTTGAACATCCTCAAGCTAATGGGACGCGGCTCGCGAATGAAATTCAATTGCAAGCATCTCCCCGTGGATGGTACCAACATCTCAAAAGAATTTACAATGCCGATCGAAAGTATTCGGCCATCATTTAAACTAATCCTTACGGTTTGACTTCACCACAAGTCACGTCGATGTTTTCGGGATGCCAAGTCTGGGTTGACACGCCATAACTCCTCCACGTTTACATTTCACCTCTACAGCACCCACTGTTACACAGGGTATCTGCAACTTGCGTAGAGTCTCACATATAGAACGACCAAAACTGGAAGCGCCAATTATCACGCAAGATTCGATGTCCTAAGCTGGCGTTATGCAAAAATACTGATTGCTTTATCTGCTATAATTAACACACAAGCCTGTCGTTCAGGCTTATTAAGGGGAGATACGATCACGTTCGAGCCCACTTACTTTCCAGTCGTATTGTGTATACTACACTAGAAGCTCATAGATTAACTTTGTCGATAAAGAAGCAAATTTAAGGGGTGAAGTGCTACTTACTGGAAATTAACTCAATAACCGGCTATTGATTGACGAGTTGTTGAATGTCCTGGGAATCAGCTTCCGTGGAAGTGTAATTCTCTTTTAACACAGAATAGCTAAAAGGACTACAGAAAGGTTTTCAGTCACTCTAAAGTCTGATGTTACGTCAATTTTCCCGAGTAATGCTGTGATCTGAGTGTACATTCTTTTCTACGGTAATCCTGCGGTTATACAGTAGGGTATTTAGTGGGGAAACAGGCCAGGAAACTGGGGCCGCGGTTGTCACGTGTATAGAGCACCGGTCTCATACCACGATGATACGGGTTCGATCCCCGGCGTCTTACTTCTGATTTTCGCACGTGGGAAATGTGGCATACGGTTCCGATAGCCGATGGATTTTATCCGGGTACTCCACCCCCGTAATTGTGTCTTCGTCTTTAGTATCATGTTTCAAGGATGGACGTTCCCCAAAGAGTCACACGTCAGAATTCATTACTAGAAAAGTGCTATTGCCGCTGTTGGGTGAAACAAGTCATTGGTTTATTTTGTTTGAACCTTATTAGTTTGCTGACACATGAAAGTCCCAAGTCCGCTGAGAAGTCTATAGTCATCTTATAAAAATTGAATACAAACCAATTTTCATTATAACTTACAGGTAAAAAACTAATCCGCTTAAAATATTTTGATATATGTAGTAATGTTAAATAAACACTCGTTCGCATCTACTGTTAAGGCTGAAATAGTAATGCTGAACACTGCACCACTGAAAATTGCAGGTTAGTTCATTGCAATAATGCTTTTTATGCCATATCAGTATTTCCTTAAAACGTCCTTGCGTCCATACTTTGAAAACTATAAATATCTTCAGGTAGATAGGCTCCATACGTCAGAAATTAATGATTTACAAGACTGGCACAGGTTCGGCGTTTGTAACTCTGATTTATAAACGAAGAAGGGGTGGAAAAACACATGTATATTCTCACTGAACGCTTTTAATAGGCCAATTTAAAAAATTTAAATCTCCAGGGTACAGGCGCGGTTGTTTTCTTTATCATTTTTTTTTTTGCATCCGCTGCGAAGCTAGCTCGACGGAATTTTTTTCCCTCCCCTATCCGATCGAAAATGGATTTCCCATGTTTATTCGAAGACAGGAACTACAAATCACTAAGCAGACTAATTCCGGAGCGAGAATGCAGTAAACATGGGGGGTCGGGTCGCAGTTGTCAGCGGATCATGCCGTCGCTGTGCAAGCGGGACTGTTGTTTTTCTTCTGGGCGCGAATATTTCATGAAAGTTATTTTCCAACGGGGGCGGTACGTCCGCACGTAGCGTGTTTTTCGTGGCAGGGGCGCGGAGGGGAGGGGGGAACCAGCTAGGAGTTTGTTAAATTCATAGCACACGGACGAGGGCTGAGCGAGCCCTTTGGTCCCCTTCTACCCCTTCCGACCGTCCTACCACTTTTATCCCCGCCCTGTGTTTCTAGCCGTGACGATATTTGCGCGGGACCGCGTGAATAAATTACCGTTAACCTGTCGACGTGTTTATCCGGCCGGCGAGGTCTCCTGTGGGCCACTCGNCAGGTCTCCAGCACTTACTCGCCTCTGTGACACCCGCACACACTTTCTATGTACCGAAAGTTACAAAACATTTCGGGTTTACGTCTGACTGTTGTATGCAGAAAATCTTAAAACCACGGAATCTCCTGGTTTGAAAACACGAAGAACGTTTTCGGATTCAGAAGGAAAGAGGAACACCTTGATTATATAACCCTCTCCTTCGCCCCCAATCGTGAGTACGGATTGGTACAAGGAAAAATGAGGCGTTAGCTCAGGATTCTGCATGTTGATTCCGATGATTTATTTCACTGCGTGGGTCGCTTATAGTGTGTATGACGACTAACTGTCAGTATCTAGCAGAATATATATAATTCTCATAGTTTTGAGTCGTTCTGGTAATCCGGAACAGCACCAGTCGACACTGCCGACCATAAATATGCAGATAAATTTTTATCTAAGCCCATTAAACCTAGCATTGAGCTTGAGAAGCAAGAACGTGGAAGAAATCGGCCATGGCCTGTATTAAGGAACCGTACCAGCATTCGTCTGGAGTGATTTCGGGAGACTATGAAAAACCGAAACCATGATGCCCGGACCACGAATCGAACCCATGTCCTCCCGAGTGTAAGGCCAGTGTCTTACCATTGTGCCATCTCACTCGGCAAAGTATTTTGTTGTTCATACAACAAAAACCTCTTGAAACAGCTGCCCTGCGCTGTGTGAATCTACGATTTGCCTGTCGGCGCGTAGCATACTGAGATTCCATTCATATAAATTTTATGTTAATATTACGCTTACCTTCCGGAATTCAATACTATTAATGGGCAATTTCATATACCCAACTGAAAAACCATATTTATTTTTTCCTTTTTACCATGTCATTTTCTGTCATGTTCATCATGGAAGCTATTCTGCTCTAGTCCAAAATACTTATATGGTTTTCTTTGTCTTGGCAGAAAGTTATTTCGCGGAGTGCAACATTATTTTCAGAAATAAAGTTATCTATAATGATTCTTTGTAAAATTTTAAAATGCAGCGAATGTTTTGAAACGTTAAAACTATTTGTTATGATCGTAAATTTTCGTAAAAAAAGAAAAAAAGGGCAATCTGTAATGGTTAACGAACTTTTTTAAATCTCTTGAAAAAATCTTAAATTCGTTTTCGGTGACATTCCTGGTCAATGTCGCTAAGGCGTTATGTTCGGAATGTGAGGTTCTGCGTTCAAATATCGGGTAAGGTACGAATGTGTGTGGATGCCTTTCTTATATTAAAATTTTTGTTATTTTGGCATGTAAACCGACCTCAAATTAGCCTTCTGGCATAGATTAGGATCGCGAATAAGCTCACTAAAATGTCACAGGAGGCCCATTTAAGAATGTTTTAAAATAAAACTATAAGCTGTAAATTTTGGTATACAACAGTACTATCAATTTTTGTATACTACAGGTTCACAACAAACTGTCAAAAATGAAAGCACGAAGGTAAGCAAGGTACGGTATACTGTTAAATCCTCCGCACGAACTATTTTATCCTAAATGCAAATAAATCGAATACAAATTAATCTAGTTAGCCTATCTCTGAGAGCCTGAGTATTGTATAGGGATTGTTTCGGGCTATGGAATAATCTCCATGTGCGGGAATGTTTTAACATTATGTAATCAACAACTGAATTTGAGCTACTTAACTATGGGATTTGTTTCATTGACTATATATTTCATTTAACAAACTCATCACATGCAGCAATTGATACTATGCATAGTTATCGAATAAAATAATTTTTACTGTTTTTTTTAAGAATGATAACTCACAGAAACTACAAAATCATAACATATGCAAAAAAACCTGTTTTCAAATATATGAAAAAAATTTATGTAAAACTTTATAATAATAAAATTTAAAAAAACTTTACTTTAACAAATGTTTTCTTCTTGAAAGCTCCTGTTAGCAAATCGTATTAAAAATGCGTCCCTTTTTTTTAATATGTATAGATGTCGATATTGTTTTGTAAACTTTAGGACAATTTGTTGGTGTATTTACTAATATTGTTTTCTATAACCCTAATTTTTCGCAAAATGTTGACAAATTTTAAATCGAAAACTACATACAGTATTTACTGTTGCTGTATGATATTTACCAGCATCAAAACATTTTGTCAATAAATTTAAGCACATTAAATAATATGAAGTATTTCAAGCTCTAGTCTTAATTTTATGTTTCTGGAATTTGCTTATTGCGAAATCTTTCATATAGCCATTTGAAACTTCACTCACGCGTGGTTTTGCAATTTAATTCATACTGAGCAAATGTACGTTTACAATGAGCATAAAATTAAAGTCAACAATTTCAATGACTCAATTAATTAGTTTGGTATATTTTCGACACCGACTCCACGCANTGCTGTATGATATTTACCAGCATCAAAACATTTTGTCAATAAATTTAAGCACATTAAATAATATGAAGTATTTCAATCTCTAGTCTTAATTTTATGTTTCTGGAATTTGCTTATTGCGAAATCTTTCATATAGCCATTTGAAACTTCACTCACGCGTGGTTTTGCAATTTAATTCATACTGAGCAAATGTATGTTTACAATAAGCATAAAATTAAAGTCAACAATTTCAATGACTCAATTAATTAGTTTGGTATATTTTCGACACCGACTCCACGCANAAGCATAAAATTAAAGTCAACAATTTCAATGACTCAATTAATTAGTTTGGTATATTTTCGACACCGACTCCACGCAAGACATTTTCCCCGAGAAGCTTACCTCAGCTGCCAATCGCCAACTTGTAAAACAGTTTTGCCAGAAACCCTTCATTAAAGTTTAGCACGCCAACTAAGTCACGAGCAGCTGATAGAAAGGAAAAAAGGGAAAGTTTCAGCAAGCCAATGAGTGTGTGAAGTCACTCAATGCTAAAACATAAAAAAAAAAAAATAGGACTATACATTATAATTACAAAAGTGGAACTGGAAGAAAATGTTTTGTACACATTGGCCTACAGGACAAATCCATTTTCAATCATTGAATTACAAACGCTTTTATTTTTAAAAAATACAGGTAACAATTATATATGTTAAGTGGGCAGAATTATAGCCTCAATTTTTTCTCCAAGAATTATTTATTTTCGTCCAAAATTTCGAATTAGTGATATATGAGGGCCTAGTTAGGTTCTGCATAGCAAATTATGAACAAAATGAAAGTTTGAAGTGGATTGAAAGGCTGGCCAAACATTTTGAATTCTAAATTCAATTTTTTAGTTACATATTTCTATAGCGACGAAGAAAAGGTCACTTAATTAATACTTTTATGATTATATTTCCACCAGTAAATAGACTAAGGTCATTAATTGAAACCTCGAGGAAACATTTAGTTATAAACGCCTACGTCGTGTAAACAATAGGGAATGTGAACAGAGGCACTTGGTGAACATTCAATGCGTTTTCTTATGAGAGTACTAACTTAAACACCCACCTGTGTTTTTCTCAAAGACTCAGTAGTCCTCGTATATGGATCAACTCGAATATCCCAAACGACACTAATTTTTCAGTGAAAGAAGTTTGCAGTGAACCACAATGAAAAAGTATATTAAGTCTTAGACCGCAAAAGCATTTTATTCTCAACTAAACTCGTTAACATGAACAAAGATATCTTTCACTTCGTTTCATATAATTTTGATGATATACAGGNTTATTCTCAACTAAACTCGTTAACATGAACAAAGATATCTTTCACTTCGTTTCATATAATTTTGATGATATACAGGTTGTATCAGCACAGCGGTTACAGACTTTGAGGAGAGATAGAGTACACCTAGACGATCGGAAATCACATAGCAATGCATGGTCGGAAACGCTTTCCTGGNCTTAGCTTTTGTGACTAGTTACGTGACACTTCCACCCAGTTAAAGACAACATAAGAAGAATAAAATAAGTGCAGCAAAATTCTAATCCAGCCTAGGATTTTTTTTTAAAGTAATACTGACTACACAAAATTGCATTGTATGTTTCTGGCTTATAACGTAAGAAAGTTAATCGTAGGGTGTGTGTTATTACATTGAAACGTATTTGTCAAATTCATATCCTTGCCATATTTCAGACTTAAAACTAGACTTCCTCGCACTATAAACTATTCATCGAACCAATACACGACAAAAAAGGTGGGTTAGGGTCGAGGTTTGGATATTACTCTTTCCATTTGGATATCTTAGATGTGTGTATATAAATAACTATATATATAACTATATATATATATATATATATATATNATATATATAACTATATATATATATATATATATATATGTCTGTGTGTGTGTGTTTTAGAGAAATAGCAAGGGAGTAATGACATATGTGTGTGTGTGTGTGTGAGAGAGAGAGAGAAAGCGACATGTGCGAGGGGAGGAGTTGACGGCAACCATTCTTTAACTAAGATATTATTACCACATAGTGTAGAACAGTGCAGAAGAGTGTAGAGTTGATTCCAGTCTCGTGCTGGAGACCGGTGTTTCCACAGCTCGTGATTGGGAGTCCATATGCGAGTGTGAGCACGCCCATGGTTGGCTCGGTGCCTTCTCACTCGCCTCCGTCACTGTGCGCACAGCTCACGACCGGTCTGGAATTCCTAAAATTCACTTCTTATGGCGGTTTTTTATTTTTATTTTTTTTTTATTTACTTGAAATTACCTTTATGAGCCAAGGCCAAGATTCCTATAAAAATAGGTTTTACAAAAAAACTCAGCNTTTTATTTACTTGAAATTACCTTTATGAGCCAAGGCCAAGATTCCTATAAAAATAGGTTTTACAAAAAAACTCAGCGTGACCAAATAAGTTATACAGAATATGAACATACTTTGCATGACGTACATTAATGTCGAAGATTAACGTGTACATAGACAACTTCAAAGTCAACAGTGGGAAATACGTATACTGATAATAGAAAACAATTACATTAATAACCTAGTACAAACACAACTGAATGTGACATGAGCAGCATTATGGATTAAGTAGTGTACTGGCATTAGGAATACAACTGATAATACTGATAACTGGAAAACAATTACATTAACAAACCGTTTTGAAACCGTTGTAGTAATTTTGTACTTGCAAAGAATACTTTCGGGAAATTGGTTAAATAATTGAGTAATCAAATGAATCTATCACGTTTTGAAACCTTGCCGAAACTCGTGACGTCATGAATCGTACTCGAGATTGCTTGTCGCTTTCGTTTACGCTGGCCATGAAGTATGTTCGTTTGTGAAGTTGATTGATGACCTGGAAATCTAAAGCAAGAAACAAGTAACACTAAGGAATCTTCGCGCTGTGTACTGCATCACACAGAACAGGTCGCATTTCGTAAACCACCATTTGAGTGTCTTATAGCTGTTCCACTAAATACATAATTTAATTATTCTTGCATCACGTTATATTTATTCTTTTGTTTTTACTTGCGAATTGTGTTTATAAGCAAAAAACGTATTCCAAAACTATTATTAAATGAATACTATAATTTCTTTTAATGTATTTGGGGTGACTGTAATGAAAAATCTGGTTATTCAACTATAGCTCATTTGCGAGTTAAAAAGTATTTACATAACACAGGCATAGTCGCAAATAATTTTTTTTGNGTTATTCAACTATAGCTCATTTGCGAGTTAAAAAGTATTTACATAACACAGGCATAGTCGCAAATAATTTTTTTTGCCATACTGCATTGCTACGAGACATCAACAGTAAATGAAACATAGTTCACTGTTCTATCCAGGAAACAAAGATTATTAATAATTTTTAACACTACATTCAAGTAGCATTAACAAATTTTACATGAGCAAGAACACGAATGTCACCAAACTACCAACTAATTTACGAAACAACCAAATTTCGTCACCCAACTCAAGCTTCATTTTTTTTACGAGAATACAATACAGAAGCCTGAGCTATAGAGACAACAGCTGATTGATTAAGTACACTCTCATGAAGTGCAAAAGTCTTCCAACAAATAATATCGCGAGCATTAATTTGTTTAATAAAGTTCACAGCAATACCAGGGTTCTTATGCGCACGACGATAGAAACACATCTCTAACAATCCNTAATTTGTTTAATAAAGTTCACAGCAATACCAGGGTTCTTATGCGCACGACGATAGAAACACATCTCTAACAATCCACTACCAGGATTCGCAGTCATTCCTTGAATACCAAATATGTAAATAAGTGAAAGCGACACATAACTCTCTTGAGCCTGAGAAACAGACTTAATAAAAAACGTCATCCTCTTTAGCAATATCAGTAGGTACTAAAACTTCCTAAATTACGGAAAACAGATCTTGAATAGCATCTCTTATAACGACGTGCAGGAAGCATACTGGATGTGAACCACTGATTCAGTTCACAAGCTCGTCCGAACAAGCCCGCCATAAAACTAGCAATGCAAACTCCGCGGCAACGCTCCGTAAGTTTCGGCGCTGCCGCACCCAGCCGCCCTATACCCACCAGGTTAAATTATCAACGGAAGTACATCCGGACCAAATGATAAGAACTTCCGGTATTGCCGTAAAAATCAGCTGATCATATGAAACTTTGGAGTGTAGTAGCTTAAACAGTATGGTATACGTTAAAATGCAATATATCTTACTTTATTTTCTACTAATTGATTGTTTCACACGATTATCACACGTTACATAGCGTTAATTCTGTAACGTTGAAAAATTGAACCTTATTCAGATTTTGATTGTTCACTTGTTTGTGTATTTCTAAGATGGAGTATGATTTCACAGATATTATTTTCATTTGCACATTAATTATGGCAATTGGTACGTAATTTAACTGTTAGCTTAAATTTTATTTTTTATTTTATTGTATTTTATGTCTTTCCAGTCTGTTATTTTTGTTATGTGTATAGCAGTTATTGATCCGTTGCCATGGTAACTATGTGGCGTGTTGAGTAATAAAACCCCTAGATCTTTCATGATTGGTCAGTTGTAGACGGCGTTATTTAATTAAGTTTTTGGAAGTAATTTTTAGCGATCTTGGTGTTCGAAGGCAGGATGCTGCAACAGAGGGCTCTTAGTGACCACCAGACCACTCTGTCACATGTATAAAACTCGCCCCCGACTCCACAACAATGCCATCCATGATGAACATACATCGGAGGCAAAAAAGAATGATAGCAAAACGTGGATCATTAGCAGCCTTATGATGTTTAGTTTAAGAGGGTAACTGTAGAAACTAAAAAAAAAATCTTTTTTTACTATTAATTACAGGGCACTTATCCTCTTTTTCGTTTTCCTGCGCCCCAAGAAAATACAAACAATTTTCAAATTCAAATAGCTTTACAACATTTATACAAAAATTACATAAAAATATTTTAAGATTATAATTCTTTAAAAACATAACATTTAGGGGTTACAATAAAAATGTACCGTTACAAAAATATATAGTTACAGAAAAAAATGGAATTACTTAACTGGCACCAATTTTACCCAACTTAAAATTAAGTATATTCCAAAATTTACATGTCTCGAGTGAGACCAAAACCCCTAGGTATGACCTCCTCCCCCCCCCCTCCTGAGTGTCTACCAACGCTTAGTTTGCCAGGGTATTTATAGTGAAGTCTTTGCAACCGCCATCCACCCCAAAGCTGTGGAGAATATCCTTGAAACGGAAGTAGATTTTCGTCCAAACCAATTCAAAGGCGGTGCTGACGTCACAAGGCAACCCCCTCTCAGTCTCCTCAGCCGCCGCTAGGTGGAAAGAAACGTCGCGCGCTCAGATAGTTCCGACCGTCATCCAACTACCAAACACCCGCGTTGCGGATTCTAACGCCGTCAATGGGCAACGTCTTTAAAAACGTAAAATGATCAGCGCGAGGCATCGTAACTCCGTTACAACGCTAGCCCGCGTGGCTTAGAACGCAGTGGTTTTAAAATTAGATTATAAGGACCCGAGTTCGAACCTGAAAACAGGCCGTCTCGAAGGAGACGAAGACGCGAGACTAATGTAAGGAAGAAGCAAGCCTGTATTGGTCGCCGCCCACGTAGATTTTCAGGGTAATTATTTCGAGCTACCGCGTGTGCTAATATGCGCTGTGACTGTAATGGCACTACAGGCCCAAGGGTCTGAATATGGAAGCCCGCGATGAGAGGTCCTGCCGCATCCAAGGGGATGCGACTGCCGACAACGAGATCGCCAGTAAGGGGCCGCGGTCATGTAGTGTTTAGACCACTCGCCTCCCACCAAGGCGAACCTGGTTCGATTTCCGGCGGGGCCAATCCCGGACTTTCGCATGCGAGAATCGTGCCGGACGATGCCGCTGGTTGGCGGGTTTTCTCGGGATCTCCCGTTTTCCCTGCTCTTGCATTCCGGTGCTGCTTCATACTCACCTCGCTTTACCCTCATTGGCTCTCAAGATAACGCTGTTAAGAACCACCCAAATCTCTTCACTCACTCACTCTCTTGCGAGGTCATATTACGGACTGACTCAAAGTTATGTTCTGGGAACTGAAATAGATTTATATATCTACAATATTTCAATACAATATTTATAGCAGTATTGATATCTGCATAGTAGATAAATATTTAAGTGCACACATCAATTTCTCACCTTCGATTGGTGATCATAAAATGCAAGAGAAATTGTGAGGAAGAACAGTATATAAGATAACGTGTTCAGACACCGCATGCTAGCAGTATATAACATTCTCGAATACTTTTTGATGCCTTCTTAGCAGAATTTTTCTTTTTTCTTTTTTAGTATTGCTCAGTTGTCAAGTATGTAAGCTGACATTGATGTTACATAGCGACTTGTTTTACCAAGCATATAAGAGAAACCATCAAGTTCCACAGAGTGTTTTGTTTGCATCGATTTAAAATCACATTTCTAGAGTGGGTGTTGATCTGGTTGGCATGAGATAGCTTATGATGATACTCTATAATAGCTGCTACTACACTCAAGTCGCATCAGTTACAACTATCCCCTTGCATGGGTACTATTTGCTTATTGTTATTCACGTAATTTAAGTGTTTTCGTAAAATGGGTTAAAAATTGCCAACACTGATGACAAGATGATAATTCTAGTATTCGTGAAAGAAATGCGGATGTTCTGTAGGGAATGTTTCACAATAAACTTTGAATTTATGGTTACCGTTTTCCTGGCCTCCATCACCACACCACTTCGCTCGACCCACCCTCCCTTAGCCAGCACTTCTTCGCTTACTGTTGCCACTATTTTTTATTTCCGACATAATGGAAGTAAGCGGAGTTCATATTTCACCGGTCCGAGCTCCCGAATTGAAAACACGCGCGACACCGCAAACAACCTGCAGAACTTTTTATGAGGATCGCACTTGAAAACCACAAAATACGGGCAGGAAACCTGAACCACGTGTGAAAAGTCTGCACGCTTGTTGGACCGGAGGTGCACTTGAACGGGGAGGGGCAGAGGAGTGTGGGAGGGAGACGGGCTCTTTTAACGCGTTTAATTGCACGAAGCAATGCTGGAACCGTAGGGGTTTGGAAGGAGAAGGGGGGGGATATCCCCGTTCCGACTGAAGTGCAGGAATTTAATCTAAATGTCATTTGAACAACATTAGAAAACGCGGTCGAGGAATGAAGGTGGCGGGCGACTCTTCTGGTAATTAGAAAACAAATGAGCGCAGCGGGCGAGGTGTTGTGGAAAGGGCGAGGAGGGAAAAGTAGATACGGGGAGGGTAGTAAGCAGGTTGTTGGCAACTCGGAGGAAGCCGGGTATCATTCGACCGAGCCGGGAGATGTGATTCGTAGAGGAATCTGAATAGATGGCCGTCGATATGTTCGGAAACGAAATGTGCAATAATTCCTTATGGCTGACGCTCGTGGTGTTTCACAGCATTCTTGTGTAAAGGCTGTTCACGGTAAAGTGAGCACTTTTGAAAGCCCTGCCAAATATCGACTTGGATGCACTTTCCGTATACTTCTGCAGTAAGTAAAACCAACATTGCAATGGGCCTGGTCACATTATTCATGCCTCGGTCAAGTAAAACTGTGCAATTATTAGAAAGTAAATATTTTACAATTATGCTATTTCAGCTGATTCATACACATTTATGCATCACAAATGTAGAAAGTGAAACAAATAATTTAATTATTCTCAAACGTATTCCTAGCACTTTTAATTCAGCGTTAAGACATGGAACTACTTTCTCTCAGTCGCGTCGTTACCAACTTTAGAGGGCGCATTCCAGTCAGCATGCAAGTTTGAATGTATGCAGCTAGGCACAGTAACATTTTTCAAAGGTTTATTTCAAAAGTGCTAATTTTAACGTGATCAACCTTTAAGCGATAAGCTCGAAACTCATATCACTACTTCTCTTACGGTTATGTTATCCATAAAATGGTCGTAATAAAGATACTACATACATATAGAGTTGTTCTGACTGATGGGTTTGGAACTAGAGAATTTATCAGTGTGTTATCTACTCCAAACAGGTCCACAACTATTTGACTGAATACTTGTAGTGTATTTTTTAAAGACAAAGTAGTTGCCGGTATGCCAAACTTTGAAAAGTAATAGGTCGTATTTTTAATACTGATTTTCAATGTTTTAAAACATTTTTTTTCCTAGATTGCAACATTTTCCGTGCATGCAGTCCAAATAATCGTCGACCATCGACTACAAATTAAGAATTTTTGTACTGCTTGTTATGTTCTCCGCAAATGAATCAATGCACTGTATTAGAACAACGTACTTCATGCCAGTGAAATAGAATGTATATCGTTAGGCAGATGAAAGCTTCTGGCAGATAAATAACGTGCATTTGGACACGTTCCCCTCGAGTTTTGACAGTAAATACAAACCAAAGCGCCAAAATATTGGGCGGGGTCGTTATGCTGTCGTTATCCCTTGGGGAGGTCCCCATTCCTCTTGTATTTATATACATTTCTCCAGACCTTAACCTGTTCGGTCACACATTAACGTCCTAGTTCAAGTGTTTGCAATTAAGTATTATTTTGTACGCACTGTACTTGTGTTCGGCATTTATCTTGCAAACAAGTGAACAACGCGCTGCGTGCTCGATGGTATTGGCATTAACCATTCATGTCAAAGAGGTGTCGAAAATTAAACGTATCATATTAGGCGTTAGAAATACTCTCAAAGTACTGGGAACTGGTGCCTTGCTGTATACAGTACCGGCCATAAAAACGGATTCACAATCTCTTCGTAACGCACGTACGTACGTTTTCGGTTGGCAAACATTCAAACAAAATCGTAACCTTGTTCAAAGCGAGATGATTATTTTTTGTTTTGTTTTTGTAGGCTTTGGGAAAAACAGTGTCCAATTTTAAATAATTGGCGAAATAAATCAGAATTTTGTGCATTTATGTCTTTATCTTAATAAAGTGTAGTTAAAATGATATATTTATTATTATATCGGTCATTAAACCGTACATACGTAGGTACTCTAAGCGGGAATTAGAATGGATGCACGCAAATATACAAATTTTATTTGTACGTAAGTACGTACGCTAACTGGAGGTTATGAATCCATCTTAATAAGCATTCATTTATAAAGTGTCCACGATCGTGGAAACTGACTAAACGGGTTAATTTAAAGATTCATTATTTAAAAACCGAGCCTATTAAGGCACAGGGAACATCTTTGGCAGTTATTTTGAAATCCATCTTGTTTTTCACTTGTTGCGGTTCAGACATTTGTAACCAAACTGTTGTTTCCCTCATTATTATATACGTTTTTCTCACGTGAAGAGTTACATTTGTAAGTGAAACCGCACAGACTTCAGAAACTATATTAAGTAGTCCTGTACGCCAAAAACCAGCTTTGATTTATTTTATAAATTAATGAAGTTTGGTTACGAAGAGATGTGAATAAATCTAAGATAAAGGGAATCTTTCCACCTTAAGCGAACTTCATAGAAAAACCATTTTTGTAAAATCACTGTCCGCGGGTATGGAAAGTTGACAATTATTCGTCTTGGTTTGTCTCTTAGAATGGCTAGAAACCACAGGTTTACAGCTTGCAAGCTCAGTTAACTAGAAGAGTAAGGAGAAAACTGCAAAGTGGCAGTTGCAGTTCAGTCCTCACCAATCCAAGATATTCTAGTAAATCGCCATAAAGAGATACAAGGTTAACAGGCGATTTACTAGAATATCTTGGATTGGTGAGGAGGACAGGTTTTTACTGAGAAAACCAGAATAAGAGATACAGGTACGCAGAAAGTGAATGGCTCAAAGATATGGACAGAAAAAGTGCAGCGCACTGCTTTACTCTTCGGAGTATAGTTGCAGTGCGGGAGGTTTGGAGGGTGTGCTGGCCTTCGGGCCTAAAAAAAACCTGTCGGATTCCATGCAATAATATTCCACTGTTGCAGATCTGATCTGCGAGGGAATTAGCTACATAAAGAGTTTGTTAGTCTGTAAATGTCGGCGCACGCTGCTCCCTGACTGCCTCGCGTGACCTTGTTGGATCCAAGAAGTCGCTTGAATGGGTAAGCGACAACGTGCTCTGGTGGAGGAACATGGAACCAAGGCCCAAACCCAACACCCGTCCCCACATGACTCCTCCCGACTCGGATCAGTCGGTGATGGACGCCTGACGCCGTGCAGAGGCCGGCATACTAATCACACGGCCGCCATCAAGGCCACCACATAAAAGCTGAATTATGGGAGAAATATGCTAAAGAGAAAGTAAAAAAAAAAATGAAAGAAAACAAAAGAAAGAAAATTTGAATTTTTATTTTGGGGCCACAGCGGGAAACCTAGGAGAGGGAAGCAAAAAAAACAAGGTTCAAACTCTGGAATAATCTCGTCCCAAGCAAATAAAAAAATTTGAAGAAACGGAAATCGTACCTTTCAGAGACGGTAGGACCTCTATGTCTGGTGGCTCCCACTTGTCGATGGTATTCTCAAACGAAATGAATTTAACCCTTTCAGACACAGATAAATACACTCATCATCAAAAAAAATAGTCGCACCTACAAGGAAGCAACGTACATCACTGAAACGTGGTGGGTAGGTTTGACATTGCGAGACCTGCAGGCGATTCACTTTTCACGCTCGGCCGCGCAAGTGACGTCAGCAAGGACGGGCCTTATCGCTGTACTTACCGAACTATGTAAGATCGTCCCTGTGTGCATGCTTTCCATTCTGACTCGCGCTTGTGTGTTGGTAGCAACCCTTCAAAATGTAGTATGCCCCGGAGACGAGCTTGACAGAGTTTCGAAAAGTTAAGACTCACTCGAGAGGTTTCGCGTCGTAGGTCTTAGGGATGTGGGATGGCAATTTCGTCGTATTACGCGCCATAAGAGTCGTGCGGGTGATACTGTAGCACACTGTTGGCGCCAGTGGCTAGAGGAAGGCACGCACATGCGACCCGCAGGATCTGGGAGACCCGCCACGAACCACAAGAGAACCGACGGATTGTCCAACATGAGCGGAGTGCCCCAACCGTCACGATTCCGGGCATTCTACGAGCAGTGATGCCCACCCTACAGCACCCTGCGAAAGCCAGCACCATTTGCAGACGGCTGGATGACGCAGGACTACATGCACGCAGTCAGTTATGGCGACTGCCCATAATACCACGTCAACGTCGCCACAGACTGTAATGGTGTCGTGACCGAATGTCATGGGCAGAATGGCAGTGGCCAATCTTCAGTGATGAGTTCAGTTTTTTGTCTTGGTGGTGGGGACCAACGCATCCGTGTGTGGAGGAAATGTGGTCAGCGCTAAGATGAACAGTTTGTCGTCACTTGTCGCGTGTACAGGCAGCCTGATGCCTTAGTGTAGGGTGCGTTTTCGAGCGATACCCAATCACCTTTGGTCTTCATCATGAGCACTTTGACATCCCGGTGGTACAAATATGAGATCCTGCAACCAGTGACCCTACCGTTTATGTACGCCCACGCCAGTGCTCTATTCCAACAGGACAACGCTCGTCCTTATACAGCTGTCATATCAAGAGCGTGCCTTGAAGTCATGGATACTCATAGTGAGCCACATCGCCAGACTTATCGTCAATTCAAAATATGTGAGGTACTAGTGACCACTCTATCACGACTCCACTCCTAGCGCAATATCTGCAAGTACTGCAAGTGAATATTCAAGTTGCTTGGTGTGACGATGTAATGTGGTAAACGTAATGAAACGAAACGTCTTCGCTCGTACACGCTACGCACAACAGTATACAACAATGGGATACACAAAGTGTAATACTAAATAATAATAAACTGAGGGAGAAAGGGGGTTCTAATACGCCTCTGTGTATATGAGGATGACGCTGCGACAGCTGTAGTACGTCTAACGAATTGTTTGGGTAGAGTGTAAACCCTATATGCGCAGTAACGACCGTTCAGATTGAGTACTGAATTGGTGTGCTTATTGAAAATCATAATTATTGCCTCTTTAACTCATTGACAACACAAAACAGAGTGAGAACAGGAAATTATATCCCCTGTAGTGATGTTTGAAGGCAGTCTGACGAGTTAATTTTGCCCGGCCCCGTTCAGACTGTAAGTAGGAATACACACACACGTGATCTTACCAATCTGAAGTAACGTGTACAATTTGTACATCCAGCAGCACAACAGTCTGGTAGTAAAAATACTCGGGGACAGATTAAACATATACACAAACAGGAACACTAGGAGAAAAACTTGCTACCACGAAATTACAACAATGAGCGACTGTGTTTGAAAAATGTCTAGATGTTTAATTGAGCTCTGAATAATTTAACTATTCCCAGAAAAAAAATTAATCTAGATGGCAATACAAATTAGCAGATTATCCGTGGCTCCGAAAATATTAACCATATAATTGAAATATTTCTGCTTTGAAACACTAGTGCCCTCGTGACGGTTATAAATTAAACTACTTACAATATAAAAAAATCACGCCTAAATCTTAAACGCTCGTTCAAAAGTAATTAATTTAAATAAAACGTTTGTAATTAACTAGCGCCAGGGCAAGGATTCAGTTCAGGTTTTCCTTAGTAAATTGTCGGAAAAGTCGTGTACGTACGAAAAACAACATGTCTGCGTGAAAATGTTCTAGAAGGTTGAATGCAGGGTATAATTTCTTAGCTGGAATTAGTGTTCAGACGTAGAATTTCGATAATCTTGAAGTTCCCGATGATCAGGTACGCCGACGGGGCATCTCTTCGGATGCGCAGCAGCCCTGGGTGACGTCTTCTCTGTATGTAAGCCCACGGCTTACGGTGTTAGTCCAGTGGCACCATAACGGACGTCTCACGAGTTCTAGCTAACCTCTTTGAAAGCTACGCGGAGGGAGGCAATACAGGCCTACTTCTTGATTAAAACACCTCACGTCTTCGTCTCCAGTAAGCGGCATAATTTCAGGGGTGCGAACTCGGAATTCCCTAATAAGAAATCTAGATTTAACACCTCATGCACAGACCACCCGGGTTGGCTGCCTGACTTCGCGTAACAAGACGCCCGTCTCCTTCGTTGAAAACTTTACTCAAGAATGTTCTTTAAACACTCACCAATCACGAGGGTTACAATCAAAATTCATATGTACTGCCACTTACAACTGCCCCAACGTTCAAAATGTACAACGTAAAATATAAAGTCATATAAATATGTGGCCAAAATAAAAATACTGCTAAATAGTGTAATAAATATTATGGTCACTGTTTCAAAACAAATAAATAAATCTTGCCACAAAATAAATATAAATCACGTGAAAAAATATTGAGCTTGTTAAACATAAAAATTACGTGTTAAAAATTATTCACGATTATGGCTCAAAAATCTTGGAAGGATTATAGTAGGAGACCATTTGGGACATTCGCAAATCCATGCCGCGATGTGTTCGCAAAAATGGTGGACCGAAGTCATATTGAGAGACGTATGTGTAGCTCAATAAATATTGCTCATGTCAGTCTCAATTTTAAACCTTCCAAATAGTATTGCAATACGACACTTCCCTGTGGATGCAAGTATTTACGACGATGAGTGTACATATTTTTAGGCGTTGTATTGAACATATTTTTTGCTCGGAAATGTACTAACTAGTGTCACTATATACAATATAATGTCATATATCACGATCAATAAAAACGTGTTTGTGTTTCATGCTTTTGTCAATAACTGTTTATGTGACTACATAATTTAGTCTTAACAACGAATTGTTTATTGCACCACGTGAGGGATTTCCCTAATTGGATGTTGTTCTCAACCGTGTACAGAGTAAATCATCAAAGCCACTTCTTATACAATGTCCCGTATATAGGACACTGTGACGAAGGGCTAAGACAACCACTGACGAAAGCACTAACACATAGTGTTGGGAGTATCGGGTTCATAATGTCAAAGAATTAGATTCCTAGGAGTTCTCGAGATATCTCGAATGACGGCCAAAGTATTCGAATATGTATTTTTATCCCCGTGATTAACCAAGTGATTCATCAGTACTCACGTCTCGCACGAGTACTCGGGTTCTCATGCAAATGTTACGTGCGTAGTTAGTTCCATGCTTGTACTCGAATGTTCGCAGACATAATTATATTTTTCAAATTTAATAGTAATTTTTACCGAAGTCGAAATATTCCAGTGTGTTTTGTGGTCCATTTAATTTTCATATCAAAGTTTAAAATTCTGTTTAATATTAAAGACACAGTTTCGTGTTTATTGTTGACTTCTAAAACATTGTTTTGTATTTTATTGCCTTTTATGTAGTTGCCTGGAATCGGCTTTAGCCCCTCCCCCTCGACAGCATTTTCTTATCTAAATATAATTATAAGAATGGAGGCAATTCGTTCAAGTAAAAAAAAAATCATTCAGGTCACGTATTCGAACAGAAAATATACCACCACGGAACTTCACAGTTCTCTGATTCAAGTTCTGAATGAAAGTTCTCGATTTTTACAAGTATTCGATTGTAAAGTATTAAATTCGTTGAAATATTCGGTTTTGCCCATCATTACCGACACATGCTTTCTAAAGGCACACAAGGAACAACCTGCGAAGAAACCGAGTAATGCCGAACATTCCCGAGACGAGCAGCAAGTCGCATTTCCGCAGTTAAAAACACTTCGCCCCAGAGATAAATGGCTTCGTTTTAAAATTCTTTCCCGTTCCGTGGGAGGTGAAATCACCGACCACCGAATATTAGTCACTCAAATAATTACTTAGGTTTCACCAGGGAGGGCAGAACAGGCTGAAGGTCCTGGTCTATCATTATTTCATACTTCGAAATATGTTAATGGCAGCCATACTGGTTAAAAGCAAACAAACTCTAACTAATGTTATGTGATGGATTGAATAAATGTTCCATGTTAGTCCAGTGGGTACCGTGAATTCATGCCGCTTATCTTATGTGCCATTCGTACTAGTAATTTTAACTGGTTTAAAATGACCTAACAGAAATAATAACAATTACGCATGATTTTGAAAGACAAGATTTCTTATAACATAAGGATTTATTAACCTACAAGAAAGGTAAAAATTATTGGTAAAGACAAACGATATCTGAGAGAAATACTACAAAATTTTTATAAACAAGAATTTAACAAAAACAATAACTAACTAGCCTACTTCCCTCTGCATATGCATGCGAGTAAATCTGTTGAAATAGGCCCTATTCTAATCCTAAGATAAGAGAAACATGTGCGCTAAAATAAAATATCTATATTGCGATCATTTTCAAAATAAGTGAATGACCCTCTTAAAACATCTGAGTTTACATGACGTACTGTAGTATTTCTTGTCTGCTAAATTTGGTTGGAATCTGTGGATATTTTCTCGAGATACGATAAAAAAATCTTAATTTTTTCTTATAGCCCCATCTTACAAAATGGTCGACAAATGAGCCTATGTATTACCATATTTAATGCTTGTAACTGACAATTTCAGGATACCACGTTTGGTTAAATAAGTGTTATCGATTTAGGTCGTATATGATAACATGGCTTATCATATTATTAGTTACCTGAGAAATTTGGTGGGAATAATTTGTGTAGTTTCCGAGATATGGTGTAAAAGCTTAATTTTTTCATCATCTAAACCTGCGGACTAATAACTATTTACCTCTCAAAATTAAATGTGTATATGATAAACTGTCGAAATAAGAAATTTGGTCAAATTTGTTAAATGGTTCCCGAGATATGAAATGGAGCCCTAAATATTAAAGTGGTCACAGTTTTGAAAATAATCATATGGCGCGGTAACGAAATACAAAAGCCGGATATCCTTACTAAGGTACTTATCGAGTTAAGTGAAATTCTGTTCACGGGTTCAAAATTATTGGGAGGGATGGGGAGGACATACTTGCATCACAGACAAACATTTGCACGATTGCATAAGCCTAACTTTTTAAGGAAAGTAGGCTAGAAATGGGAAATTCCCCATGTTCGGTGAGATGTAGTCCTGCAACTAACACAGGTCTGTTTCGAACCCAACTTAATCCAGCTTCAGCCCGTGTTGTCAGATTTTATCATTTCTGGCAAGATTTGTTTTAAAAATAACATGCATTATTTTGTTTTTAGATGAGACAAGATATGGGGGACTCTTTTATTATTATTAAGAGTGCAGCGCTTGAGAAAGAAAAGTATAGAAACTTTATAGAAAAGGTGATTATTTTAAAATGTATGTCGACCATAACATTTATATTATGAACTGCTGCTAACACACCACACAAAGTCGCGGTGGTTTAAGAATTGGAAAGTTATATTAGGTTTTGTTATTTATAAAGTCAGAATGAATTAAAATCCCACATCAAATTACATACTTGTTAACTAATTTCAGTCGATAAAACTTCAGTTTTTTCACATTTGTGTTTAAAATCCGTTTCATTTCATAACCACAAATAGTTGTGCAGTTATATACGCTAATACGGAAATCTTCGGGAATATTAGTGTCAAATTCTTGCCGAACTTTTGTTTAAACCGTTTTGCTGCACGAGTGTTTCTAATGTAACCGGAAACGGTTTTTACCTCGTATTTGATAAACTCTTCTGCTTTCCTTGTATGAAATTCAATCCATTTTTACTTTAAATATTTAATTATTATAATTACAAAGAAGTTTATTTCGGGCACATTATACATATACTGTTGTGGTAATGAGGTTAAGCGATATTATTCTGTACACTGTCAATATTCCTCGGTAAAACCTTCATTTTACACTTTCGTGATGCACAACGTAATATTTAAAAATACAACACACATTAACAAAACATTTGATGCAATATTTTTAAAATTACCGACATATGACAAACCAAGATAACCAAATATCCCATTGATTGTAGCTTTCCTGCGCATTCCCTACGAAATACTACAGCTGAGTATAATTTTATTTTTAAAAAATAATATAAATTTATTTACTTAATTTTATCACTTTCGACACGAAAATATGCAGGCAACAGACATTAATATAATTCCGGCAGGACACGTAAAAAATTTGTAATATTTAATTTAGTGTAATAAGAGGGCAGTTTTCACGTGTAATTAAATTTAATAATTATCCTCCAAAACTTCTTCTTAAAACCATGGCTACCCAGGAGGCTGAAATAAACCATATGGTTAGATGTTCGTTGATATACCTTCATCAGGTCCTGTTCGATAACCAAACTTACATTCCTTTGTGGTGCCATTTTCTCCAACGAAACCAGTTATAATGCGTCGCTGGAAGAAGTTACTCCCTCTCTCGTAGTGAACTTTTGACATTCCGTCAAACGTGGACAAGCTATAGTAGGCTCAAAACGGAGGACTTACGGAGAGTCTTGGGGCTGTTTGATAATTCTTACAAGTACAGTTTTGGTTATAAATAAATCCGCACTTCCGTTAAGAAGCCGCCAAAACCCAGATTGCTGCGACAGATGAAGACCAATGTTATCAAGTCGCTGTTAACTATCTTCAGTAATTTAAAGTTACGTAGGTCCAAAGACGTATAATTAACGGACCTTGTTGCAAACAATTGTGGAACGAATAAAAACTAGGAAGGTAAGTTGGCGAAAGTGTAACTTTGCTTGTTGCAAAAAAAAATTCATGCACCGTAATCGTCAATCAATAGATCCAGTTCACAACATTACATAACAAGAAAAAGAAGTTAACTTCTAATGCAGGCCGCTGTCAAAAAATGCCGATAGCCGGAAGACCAATAAAAAAAGTGAAACACTCAGAGCTATAAGAGTTTCTCTGGTTGATAGTGACTTGCACCACACCGTTTCAACACCGGGCCATTCTAGTCAGTGGTGCTCCGAAAACCGGGAGGAGAAATGGTGCTGTTTTACGTAGCAACGGTATTTTACGACTACACGTGTATAGGAGCCGCTGTCGAGTACCCGTGCGCAAGTATGGACCGGTAATCATTTCCCCTGATTACCTAAAACTTTTATAAGACATTTACTTGCAAAAACCTTTACAAGTGGCACTAAAAACTGCGCGAACGTTAAAAATACATTGAAGAGCCAAAAAAACTTGTACACCTGCCTAATATCGTGTAGGGCCCTCCTAGCACGCAGAAGTGCTGCAAGACGACGTGGCATGGACTCGACTGTCTGAAGGTATGCAGGAGGCAATTCACACCATGAATCCTGCAGGGCAGTTCACAAATCTAATCTGCGCCAATTTGAGTAAGGGTTGCACGTCTGTCACGTTTAATGATTCTCGTCAGTCGTCGTTTGTCCCGTTCTTTCGCGATCTTTTTCCGGCCGTAGCGATGTCGAAGATGTGATGTTTTACCGGATTCCCGATATTCACGGTACACTCGTGAAATGGTCGTACGCGAACATTCAAATGTTATCGCAACCTCGGAGATGCTATGTCCCGTCTCTCGTGCGCCGACTATAACACCACGTTCAAACTCACTTAAATCTTGATAACCTGCCATTGTAGCAGCAGTAACCGATCTAGCAACCTTTCCAGGCGCTTGTTGTCTGATATAGGTGCTGCCGACCGCATCGCGTTACTCCTATTGGTTCCATACCTCTGTTATTTGCATACGCACGCCTATACCTGTTATTTTGGCTCTACGGTGTACGTCGTACGCGGTTGATGGATCACTTTTATGAGCCTTAAAATAACTTACCTGCTCCAAGCTGCATATCTTATACAATAAACAATGATAACCTTTATCAGTAAATTTGGCGGCAAGTTAGCAACAGTATAGTCTCATGCTTAAAAACCAAGCGAGGTGAGGCAGTGGTTACACACTGGGCTTGCGTTCTATTCCTGGTCTATCTAGTCTGATTTTGGTTTCCGTGGTTTTCTGAAAAAGCTACAGGAGAATGCTGGCCGGATTGATAAATTACACAAGAGCACAACGACGCAACACGTAACTTATGCGAGAAAATCACAGTCGCTTACAGATATCGTAGGACGTAAGACGTTACCAAGAATGCAAAAACTAACCACGAAACTGCTGCAAAAATTCAACACTAGTACTTTTAATTAAATTTTTTTAGGGTTATTTTTATTTTGTTTAACTTAAATATGTAATTCGCTCGTAGTTCTTAAATTTATGAATAGTGAATTTCTGGGAACGCTATTTAATTTGCTTAGCAATACAGTGATGGTAAAATACCTACATAATTTTATAGTTTATTTGTTATTGAATGCATTAATTTTGACATACGCTGTTTGTGCAAATAAATAAAAAATCTAAAAGTGAGAATAAAACTGAAAACGAAGCATTTTGTATGAAAGTATAACTATTTCGCAATTAATCACTGAAGGCGTAAAACGCAAGCCAAAACGCAAGAAGTTTAGAGTTCACGAGTGCGTTGCATTCTTGAGTTCCTTGGGTAGTTTATAAACCCGGCATAGTACAGGCTTCCTCTTCCTAATCCTATCTGACCGCAGAACTGGTTACGTCTCTAACGACCCTGCTGTCGAATATACATTAAAGTGCTAGATGCCAAAAATCCATTGTTTTATATTTTTACGAAATACAGTTCAACTTGTAGATATAACTTGTAAAAACTCTTTTCTCGCATAAAAAATGGATCTCATAGTTCTTTTTTTTTTTTTTTTGCATCATACACGTGAAAAATCAGTTTTAATTTTCTTGGGACGTAAAAATGAAATATATGAACATTTTCACAGAACATGTAACAAGGGTGACTGAATGGTCATGTCATTCATTTTAAGGTAGGTATTATTAGCAAAAATTTATTTTACAAAAGTCATAAATGATACAAATAAAATATATGCAAACATTTCCTTATTGTGAGCAATTTTTTAAAATTGCGAGCAAATACTTTAGCGTGATCTTAAAGGTTTTTGAAGTACCTCTTTGTACCTCATTGCAATATGAATTGTCATATTCCCAAAAACACTAAAATTGTGATTTTCACTTTCCATTATGCAAAAAATATGCGATCTATTTTTCATGGGAGAAAATATTATTTCTAAGGAATGTATACAAATTAATCAGTATTTCGTATGAGTGATGAATTTTTTGTTACCACCACCTTTAAGTCACAATAAACACATTTTTTTAACAGTGTAACGTTTAAATAACATTATTGGCAACGGCATTCGGTTTATTGTTATTGAGTACGATTTATACTAAATATTAAGGGAATTGTAAAAATTACACAGTTTTGCTTGGTCGATATATGAACGCTGAGTGAGAGATCTATGACTACGTAGATTTTCGGATATGACGGAACGGTACAAAGTAGGATTTACAGGGCTTCGCTTACTTAACTGCGAGCATTATGTATCATGACATCCAAAATGCTTTAGAGTTAATAATTTACACATGCCAGGAAAGCTACTACTGTTGCTTCAAGGTGACCTCTGTGGACGAAACTACTAAGGACGTAGTCTGGGCCTCAAGATTCCGGGTTCGAGTCCTGTTTTAATTATGGGAGTGTGTGCCGTTTTTAGACTATAGTCATACTAGTTTAGTGCTGAAGTTACCTACCAGTTATCTTACAGACATCGAAATGGTGGTTAAAAGAAACCCAATAAAATAAACGGACTACTTGTTCGAAAAGAAAAAAATATTCATGTTTGTCGTCTGGTATCGATAAACAAAATGCACCGCTGACTCCGCACTACACAAAATTAGAGTAATCCAGATTATAACATACCTCTTTTCCAAATTAGACCATTTATTTATAGTAAGAATCTTCGGATGTTTGACGGAAAATATTATTTTTACCTCATGGCAGCCGACATTACAAATACTCTTTTATCGTTCAACGCGCCTTGATTTGAACGATTTACTGTGTCGCAAGTTTCATTGCTGGCATGATGTAGTAATAATAATAACTTCTATAACTTTCTTAACACATTTTATTACAGCTCTGTTTTTTTTTTTTTTTTTTTGGTAACCATCAACAGCCGAAAAATAATAAATGATGTTACATAGTTCGGGCGTCTACAGACGTGACAAAGAAAACTGTTACGGAAGATTGTGTATTAAAATTCACAAATCCAAGATATGAAGATCGACCGATTGGAAGCGTGCTGCTTTTGCTAGCATGTTCGTGAATTTTGTTGTCAAGTAGAAGAACCGTTAAAACTCTACTAACACTCAACTTACGGCCTGGTAACACCCGCCTCGTCTAATTTTCCAGTAATGCGCCAAAAATGTTTTCAATTAAGTAACTGAATATTTATTATCATAGCGCATTTACATTTCACAAATGCCTAAAAATGTAACCAGAAAATTTTATCCATGTGTTATCTGGTAATTTTGAAACACTGATATTTTAAAAATGATGCTGTACTAATAACGTTATAATTACTTGACATAAGTTCAGAATCTATGTTAGTTATACAGCGTATAGTGTGCAGAGCGATATAGCTGTTGTAGATATAAAATAAGTGTTCTAAACAACTGAAAAACGTGCTATAAACCAGTTATTCAAAAAGCCGTGTAGACCTGAGCCTGTGAGGATTATTCTTTTTTTAATATTTTATTGCGCCGAATTAAAACTTGCAGTTATAGCATTTCAACTCGCATATCAAATTATTGGTAACTTACATTGTAAAATTAATATTGCGTGGAACTGATTTTTCTTAGTTTTCCTGCACTGGCACCAAGCGAGGAGACGCACTCGGACTCGCATTCGGGAGAACCTGGGTTCGAATCCCGGTCCTGCCATCCTGATATCGGGCTCTATAGTTTCCCAAAAATCAGACCAAGCGAATGCTGGGATGGTTCCTAACTACAGGCCGTGGTCGATTCCTTCCCCGTTCCTGTTTCTCTGCGCGACTTGCTCCGTCTCTAATGAACTCGCTGTCTACGAGACGTTATGCACTACCAACCTATAGTCCATTCACGTTTACTTCCGGACTTGTCTGAAGCCCTGCTGAAGTTCTACTTCCAGGATATTTCTCCGCCTCATGCAAACAAAGCTTAGCCGATCACTACCTACCGAACTACCTTTCTTACCGAACTACCTTTCTTACCGAACTACCTTTCTTACCGAACTACCTTTCTTACCGAACTACCTTTCTTACCGAACTACCTTTCTTACCGAACTACCTTTCTTACCGAACTACCTTTCTTACCGAACTACCTTTCTTACCGAACTACCTTTCTTACCGAACTACCTTTCTTACCGAACTACCTTTCTTACCGAACTACCTTTCTTACCGAACTACCTTTCTTACCGAACTACCTTTCTTACCGAACTACCTTTCTTACCGAACTACCTTTCTTACCGAACTACCTTTCTTACCGAACTACCTTTCTTACCGAACTACCTTTCTTACCGAACTACCTTTCTTACCGAACTACCTTTCTTACCGAACTACCTTTCTTACCGAACTACCTTTCTTACCGAACTACCTTTCTTACCGAACTACCTTTCTTACCGAACTACCTTTCTTACCGAACTACCTTTCTTACCGAACTACCTTTCTTACCGAACTACCTTTCTTACCGAACTACCTTTCTTACCAAACTACCTTTCTTACCAAACTACCTTTCTTACCAAACTACCTTTCTTACCAAACTACCTTTCTTACCAAACTACCTTTCTTACCAAACTACCTTTCTTACCAAACTACCTTTCTTACCAAACTACCTTTCTTACCAAACTACCTTTCTTACCAAACTACCTTTCTTACCAAACAACCTTTCTTACCAAACTACCGAACTACCTACCTACCGAACTACCATTTTGAAATTCTGCATGACGCAGGGCGGTTNTACCTTTCTTACCAAACTACCGAACTACCTACCTACCGAACTACCATTTTGAAATTCTGCATGACGCAGGGCGGTTTCTAAGAGGCCAGGCCGACTGTGCAGACGGGGGCGAAGCGAGATGAAAATAGATCAAACGCTGATAGTAATTTATGGAGACGTGGGAGCACCCTGACAAAATAAATTGGCCAAAGGCAACGTCTGCTACGTTTCCCACGGGTTGAAACCCGGAATGATCCCACCGGTTTGAGTTTGTGGTGGGTAGCAAGTGGCCTGACAATTTCGTCATCACGGCCTCGACGATGCAATAAACCGCTTACGGTTAACTGAACACTTTTGAATGCACTGTTAATGATATAATTATCCGTCCATGTAGTATCATTCCGCTATACATGAAATTAACATTGCCAAAAACCCTATCCATGTGTCGATCAAGTGAAACTGTGTAATTTTTAGCAACGTAAAGATGTAACTAATATGCCAATTCTTAATTTCATAAACGTGAAATAAAAACATAAATTGAAAAAATGCAGTGTTTAAAAATTGAAACTTTTCAATGTCGATACGACGTTAAGTAACGGATTTGAGTTTCCTAATTCGCAGCGACTTAATCAATTGTAATTTAGTCAGTGCTTATGATAAAATAAATGCAGCTATTAGCAGAGACATTTTTTCAATGGAACGTTAAGTGTCTTTATTTTAGAAGTTTTGTATTCTCCTATAAGGTGAACTGCAGCAGTTGAGCCGCAAATTTACGCAGTTAAAGGTAACCTTCTCCCACCATATGGGATTACTGGCTTTTTTAGCTTNCAGCAGTTGAGCCGCAAATTTACGCAGTTAAAGGTAACCTTCTCCCACCATATGGGATTACTGGCTTTTTTAGCTTATGTTTTTAAAAGCAAAATCCCGAAATTATTCTCTGTCTCATGTAACTTGGCAAGATTTTGACAGTTAGTCGAAAGTAGCACCAAATGCTTACTTTTCGTTTATGTATAGTTTATCCATCAGATATTGCGTCAAGTGGAGGCTGTATATTTTATCAATACACTGGCAGCTAATCCACTTGTCATTATAATGCCAAACAAATTTTAATGTATTTATAGACTGACATTATTAGAGANACACTGGCAGCTAATCCACTTGTCATTATAATGCCAAACAAATTTTAATGTATTTATAGACTGACATTATTAGAGATAGCGAAATTGGGTTAACATTTGCGAGACAGTAATTGCAGTTCTTATCGCACTTTGGACGTCACAGCTAATATATTAACACTGGAAATAAAAATAATTCGGGGAAATTTCTTGAAAACGCACTTTCATTCGCCAACAACTCCCCAAAGACTTTTTCAAAGCAGTAATTCTGCTATTACTAATAATAAACAGCCCAAGTTGGAAATATGTGACGTGGAATAACGTAATAAATGCTTTAAAACTACCCGTGCACATTCCACTTACTTCGTTTTATTACTACAGTGTAGTAACAACACGAAAACCACAAGGAGGTGGGTTAGTGGGAGAAAAACATGGCACCTAATAGACGCAGACGTAACGATCATCAGCCCAATAGAAATTACTGGTAATCAAAATCGCTGTACATGGAAATACAGAACTCGCAGATAAATAAAACCATAGGTATCTGTTCGTAAAATTGTTATTTTGCACAAGAAAGGCATTTTTTTTGCTGGTAGTGCTTTGAGAGACAGTTGACAGATGGCGCGCCATGGCGCGGCAGTGCGTGTTGTGAGGAGAGCGTGTTCCTCAACAGGTAGCAGCACATTGGCCTTGCTCTTGATCCCGTCTTTGTAAAAAANCGTGTTGTGAGGAGAGCGTGTTCCTCAACAGGTAGCAGCACATTGGCCTTGCTCTTGATCCCGTCTTTGTAAAAAATTTACTTTTCTCCTATTACTGGCTCGAAACGACATGAGTTTAAAATATATATCGTCAAATTATTTGATAANAAAAAATTTACTTTTCTCCTATTACTGGCTCGAAACGACATGAGTTTAAAATATATATCGTCAAATTATTTGATAAAATAGTTCAACAATACCCTGCGATATTTCTGTAGGCTTGTTGAGTTAATATCAAGTATGTATAGAAGGCATGGATGGAGAGTGAGAACACGACGTGAAAAGAACTCCCAATATTTGAAGTGGCGTTTAATTTGAATACGGACCGTTTTAATGTGCATTTCATTTTGAACACATATACATTACTACTTTAGCACGAAGTTTAGTTTATAACACTAACAACCGCTGTTTTCTGGCCACGTAAAATAAAATGTATTAATTAATCTAGGAACTCTTTCTTATTCGCGTATTTTCTGCTTGTCTGATCTGCGTCGGCAGTGCACCACTCGGAATAGCCAATTCTAACGCAATATTAATTTTCGTTCGTTCGTGCATCAGCTGATACAGGATTTTGTAAATGGCACGTTATTTGTTTCGCATACATGAAATTGCCACTCACTGACTGTCAACATCTTGCTTAGTTATATGAACAGAGAGTACCCTTATACCGAACTAGCTTTTGATCTTACATAGCTGTAAAAGCATAACCACTGAACTATGAACTCATAATTACGTCACAATAGAAATTCTGTTGAAATTCGGCGAAATAAATATTGCGTGGTAAGTACAAGTTCGTAGTTCAGTCATCATGTCTGCACTGCTTTTAAAAACACAAACTAAACATACCAATAATCTAATATTTCAGGAGGAGGTTCGCCTTAAAATGTGAGGGCGGCTCACGAGCAGAATGAGAGACGGAGCTGCGCTGAGCCAGAGTGCGGCGAGCCTTAGCTGCCGAACCTGAGGGGCGACGAGGCGGTGATAGTCGCGTCGCACGGGCTGTCGACGGCGACCCCACCCGGGCCCAGCAAGAGAGCTAATGCTGATAGCGCTCCTTGCGACTGGAGCCGGCAACCCCTGCCGGACCGCCTCGCTCCGAGCATTTTTAAAAGCAGCCCTGAATAAGTAATCGCGGTATATATTTCGAAGGGAAACTTGCGTCTCGGCGCCGTAAACAAAACACGGGGCAAGGCGCGCGCGGTCGCGAGGGAGGGGGGCAGCACTCGGCGGCGGTGAATAATTGAGTGTTCGCAGTCGGAGCTCTCCAAGAATGGCACCGTCCTCCCTTTTAATTTGGAGCCTGTGCGCCTGCCGCTGCCGTCGCCCCGGCTAAATGCTGCTAATGTGGCGGCGAGAGAGGATGATAGCGCTGCGACCGGCCCGGGATGCTGCGTGCGAGACTGGACCATCGTGGCGACTCCCGAGCTCACCCTCTGCTGCAACAACCGCCCTAGCGACACCTACTCCTTATCGTCACCCCCCCTTCCCTGAACTTCCCACTCGACGAGATACTCATTCCAGGCAGGCGACGTGACTAGAATCCAGGCCCTTGACCTTGAAAATGGAAGCTCCTTGAAACAAGAAAATATACATTAATTAAACCTATTTAATTCAAATCCCAAGCGACCTAAACGTCTGCTAATCGCAAAAAAAAAAAATTGTCTCTTTAATTTAGCGTGTTGGGAAATAAGACATTTTTCTCACCAGCATGACTCCATTCTACGAGCGAACTATACATTCTAACACAAATTAACAAATATTTTTATCGAGCATACAAACTAACACTAAGTTCCTTATCTAAAGGGGCCGNTGCTAATCGCAAAAAAAAAAAATTGTCTCTTTAATTTAGCGTGTTGGGAAATAAGACATTTTTCTCACCAGCATGACTCCATTCTACGAGCGAACTATACATTCTAACACAAATTAACAAATATTTTTATCGAGCATACAAACTAACACTAAGTTCCTTATCTAAAGGGGCCGTGGGGGTGTAGTGATCAGGCCACTCGCCTCCCACCTAGGTTAACCTGGTTCGATTCCCGGTGGGGTCACTCCCGCGCGTGGTGACCATGCCGGACAATGGCGCTGGTCAGCGGGTTTTCTAGGGGATCTCCCGTTTCCCCCGCCCTTGCATTCCGGTGCCACTCCATACTCATTTCCCTCCACCCTCATCGGCTCTCTATACCTCGATGTTAAGAGCCACCCAAATCTCTCAACTCAACTCATAAATTATGTAATTTGTAAATAATCCCGTTAATATGTGGCAATATGCTTATAGCATAAAACAATAATTTTTAAGGGTTAATTTGGGGAACTTCGTTGTGTACTGCACTAATATCACATTGTTTTTATTGCTTTTTTTTCGTATATAGGTCTGTTACAATTTTGATGTATCAAATTCTAATTCAGAATATTTATAAAGAGTATATTATTTTGGTAAATAGACATTTAACAAGTTATCGCGCAACATTTCATCAGAAAAAAAGTGGCGTATATAAAATTACTATGTTGTGTTAAAGTTTGCATGTAAGTAAAGGAAAATTTTGCTAGTTTCTTAGGTAGCAAGTTTTGCTTCACAAACGTGTGGCTTATTCTTTTTTTGCAATTGGACTACAGTATGTTTGACTCGACCTGGGGAACTACGAGCCAATACCAAACCTGTGCGAGTAAGCAGGCAGTGAATGTGCTCTGAGAAAGTGTATGTGGTGTGTCAAGTCATACCGAGTTAGAACAGCAACGTAATTT